>PVJO010010483.1:0-64074 GCA_004026905.1 Hystrix cristata
CAATCTCAGTCTCACATCCTTGATCCCAGCAGAACCATGCCAAACCGATCAATGGATCAATTTAGTAATCACACACTCTAGATCCAGCTATCTCTTACCACATGAGGCTTTGGGGGGACATCTAGACACAAACCATAAGAGCTATTTTGTCTCAGCAATGAGAAAAGTAATTAAAACAACCGTAAAACCTATAAACACACCAAGACTGCATCCTTTAATCTCTGAATTTACTTTGGATTTAAAGCATCAAATCCAAATAGCATGTATGATTGAAACTGTTTCCGTACAAGCCTTACAAATTCACTTAGTAGTAACTCAGGTAGTCAAAAGCTGTTTTCCTAAGTATGAAAGCCCCAGAGGGTGGGTATGTTTTCTCTATTTGGCTCTCTGCTGTATCCCAGCACCTCAAATAGCTTGGGCTACACAGTGGGTTCTCAATAAATTTTTTTCTTTGACTTTTTAAATTATTTATTTATTTTTTCAATAAATCTTTTTGAATGGGTGAATAAATAAACCTGGCAACTCTAATAGAATTCAACTGTCACTGGCCTAAATGTTTTTAAAAAATTTATTTTTGGGGGCTGGGGATTTAGCTCAGTGGTTAGAGTGCTTGTCTAGCAAGCACAAGGGCCTCAGTTCGATCCCCAGCGCACACACACAAAAAAATTATTTATTTTTTTGAGACAGGGTCTCACTATGTAGTTCAGGGTGGACTCAAACGCACAGTGATCCTCCCATCTCAGCCTCTGGAGTGCTGGGATTACAGGTGGCCTCAACTTTTTGTCAAATGGCCTTGCTCTTTTTTTTTTTTTTTTTTTTTTAAATTTTATTTTAAACCAAGAACATGCATTGGTACATTCTACATACAATGGTCACATTCATTACATTAATTCTGTACCTATACATGATGTATCTTGGTTTTTGCTCTCTTTTTTGATCTTCCTGCCTTAGTCACTTGAGCACTGGAATGACAGGCATGTACCACAACATCCCACTTTAATGGGCTCTTCTGCTTCACCAGTATTTTCTTTTTGTGTTTTTTTGTTTTTTGGTTTTTTTTTGAGCTGGGGATCAAACTCAGGGCCTTGTGCTTGCCAGGCAAACTCTTTAACCACTGAGCTAAATCCCCAGCCTCTTTCTTTTTGTTTTGAGATGGCGTCTTGCTGTGTAATTCAGGCTGGGAATAATAAACTTGCTATGTAGTCCAGGCTGGCCCCGAACTTGATCCTCCTGCCTCAGACTCCCAAGTGCTTGGATTACAGGTGGGTACCACCATGCCTGGCTGTACCAATATTTTTCACAAAAGGTGCATCATTTAAAAACTTGTTAACAAATGTTACAGTTTGTGAGACTGAACCAGTTATATTAAGGGATGCTTGCAAGTAGGTAGACTGGGACTGGTTCAATTCCTACATACACTGTATTTTTTCCCCATTCACTGTTTCTCTCGGAGTTATTTTGTGCACTAGTCAGTGCTTATTAGCATAGTGCTGCAATAAAATATTAAGGTTCAATTCTTGAATCAACAGAAGTATTATTCCTTAAAAATTACCTGGCTATTTTTGACCAGTACTTGGGCTGGATCACTAGTGCTTATGGTCGTCGAGGAAAAAGCTTTCTCTTGTTTTGGACGGGCTTTAGAGGTATTCACTGAAAGCTCTTCTCTAATCTCTTTGTCTAATTCTTCTGTGTCCTACAGAGGAAAGTAGTTTATTAGATGATAAAAATTATTCACTCTTTAGTAACAAAAACCCATTTTGCCTGCTGTCCTGAAGATGAGCCTCCAAAGTAACTTCCCTTCAGAAGCTGTCTAAACAACTTCCAGAACATGAATTCATCACTCCTGCTGCTGAGGGAAACTCCTTAGAGGTGTGAACGAAAAAGCCTCACACACACGTCCTCAAATGGAACCATTCCAATTTATTAAATCTGTTCAAACAGAGAAAAGGAAACTAATATATAGTCTATTAAAAAATAGACAATGAACCACTTGATAATTGAAATAAGACTTTTTACTTAAAGACTCCTTCAGGGAATAAAATGTTTGTATCTACAGAACAGAAAAGATGTTGACAGAGAATTCCAAATTGGGACATGCCACAACCTAGCTGTATAATTTCAGGGACAAATCGCTTGGTTTTCCTGAGCCTCAGTTTCCTCAATTTTAAAGTTTCCCAAGTAAGTGTTAATGCTTCCATTCTTCCTCTTTATTGAGACTTGCATAAAGTTCCAACGAAGTAACTCTTATGGTTCGTATCTGGATGCCTCATGTGCACATGTGCACATAGGTGGGGCTTTGGGGAGGTGACTGGATCACGGGGGTGTGATACTCACTGTGGATGGGTCCACTCAGAGTTTACGAAAGGTCTATCTCCCTCCCTCCTTTCTTGATCTGTCTCTTTCCCTCCTGTCTTACCATGAACTCCTTCTCCTCCGCTATGCCGCCCCGCCTTGGAGCCAGCCAACTCTGGACTGAAACCGCTACAGACTGTGAGCCAAAATAAATCGCTCTCCTCCTTTAAGTTGCATGTGTTGGGTATTGTGTCTCAGTGATGAGAAAGTAAGACCATGATTCCAAATCACATTACAAGCTTAGGTATCGATGTGCAATAAATGACAGGAACATTACTGTGAATTGTATCATTCTTTAGCAAACACATACATATAAATGGTAGTTTTTTTTTGTAAACAAGAATACATAAAATGATCACATAAAATTATTATATGCGTAAGGCATAGGAGCAGTTAAGACTCCGGTGGTTGTCTTTTTAACTGGCTAAGTTAATTATAAAGCTCTCCACTAAACACTATTTTACCAAACTTGTTTAGGATAGTAGTGGCTTTAGACAGTAACTGAAAATCTGATGTGAACTGACGCTCAGCAGGTAGTGGTGGATATATTAGAAGACATCAGTTTATATCCATCCTAAATTGAACTTCAAAGAACCCCGCCAAGCATATACCAACAACTAAAAAGAATTTACTCTAAAATATAAACTTTTAGGGGCTGGGGATTTAGCTCGGTGGTAGAGTACTTGCCTAGCAAGTGCAAGGCCCTGAGTTTGATCCCTAGTGCCCGCCACCCCGCCACAAACAAAACAAAATACAAACTTTTATGAATAGGATGCTTTTTGCTATGTACTCTGTATAGAACGTTATAGACAGCTAATTTAATTCTTGGATTAAAGGTGTGCACCACCATGCCTGGCCTCTAATTTAATTCTTAAAACAGCCTAGGGAGTTAAGCGATTTGTGCAAAGTAAAACCCAACGAAACATAAGTAACTGGCAGAATGGAGGCTGGATACAGCAGATCAGATTCTAAACTTAAAATACTTTGTTCACTATATAACACATCATTTTATTTTTATTTATTATTTTATTTCCAAGAACATGTACTGGTATATTGTCTACAGAGTGATCACGTTTCATTGTAATTTGTACCTGTACATGATACATCCCCCCCTTCTTCACCACCCCTCCCTTCCCTATTTACAGTGGCTTTATTTACATTTTCCCCTTTTTTCCTTTTTCTTTTTCCTTTCCTTTCTTTTCCCCCTCCTGCCTTTCTAATTCTCCTCCCTATTGAATATTATCTTTCTAATACTTAGTATCTATTAAACTTTTTTGTCTTTATTTATGCTTACAGTTTCTCACACCAGAGAAACAATTTGATAAGTACTCATGAGTGTTTATTTCACTTAAGAGTATGTTCTCAAGGTACATCCATTTACCTATAAATAGCTCAAGTTTATCCTTTTTTATGGGAGAGTAATACTCCATTGTATAGAAAAACCACATCTTCTTTAGCCATTCATTGGTCGTTGGGCATTTGGGTTGTTTCTGATTTAGCTATTACAAACTGTATTGCTATAAACATAGTTGCACATATATCACTGTGATACGCTTTTTTTTTTTTTTTTTTTTTTGTGGTGCCAGGGATCGAACTCAGGCCCTTGTGCTTGCAAGGCAAGCACTCTAATCACTGAGCTAAATCCCCAGCTGGAATTTTTAATTCTTCTGGGAAGATACCAAGCAAAGGAATAGCTGGGTCAAATGGAACCTCTAGCTGTAGTTTTGAGGAATCTCCACACTGATTTCCACAATGATTGGACCAGCCTACATTCCCACCAACAGTGGAGGAGGGTTCCTTTTTCCCCACAGCCCTGCCAGCATTTGTTATTGGTTGATTTCTTGATGATAGCTGCTCTTTCTGGAGTGAGATGAAATCTTAGCGTTGCTTTAATTTTCATCTCTTGAATGACCAGTGATGTTGAACACTTTTTCATATATTTGTTTGCCATTTGCATTTCTTCATCTGAGAGATGTCTATTCATTTCAGATGCCCATTTTTGGATTGGGTCTCTAAACTTGGGGGTGTCTGATTTTTTTGAGTTCTTTATATATTCTAGATGCTAGACCTTTGACTGAGGAATGGTTGGTAAAAATTTTTTCCCACTCTGTGGGTTTTCGTGCCACTATTTTGGTGATTTCTTTTGCTGTGCAAAAACTTTTTAATAGGATGTGATCCCAAGTGCTGATCCGTTGTGCTGTTTCCCATGCTGTCTGAGTTTTTATAACACATCATTTAAAAAAGGATTATCAGAATAACCTTTGAGTATTGCTCATCCAATTTGATGCCTCTCATCCCTTTTAACTGAGGATTAAACCCAGGGCCTTGAGCATGCCAGGAAACTGAGCTACATCCCAATCCCTTAGGATTCATTATCTCAACTACTTGGGATTAGGAGTGATTCAGATTTTGAAGTTTTGGATTTTGAAATATTTGTGTAGGTGGCAGTGATCAAAAAGTTTTGGATTTTTGGATTTGGTACACATTAATATGTACCAAAGAAACGTCAACATGTTAATGACTTTTGTCAATAAGCTGAGTATTTCAGAATAAATCTATAAAATTTCCTTTAAAAAGAGCTCAACTAATCCACAATCCAAAAATACAGCATTAGTAACAAGTAACAGCCACAATTTAACTCACAAAATTTAAGAAAAGCTTGGCTAAAGTGGACTTATGACAGTATTAACAAAGGGTATATGGGGCTGGGGATTTAGCTCAGTGGTTAGAGTGTTTGCCTTGCAAGCATAAGGCCTTGAGTTCGATCCTCAGTACCAAATAAACCAAAACCAAAACCAAACAAAACAAAGGGTATATGCCAATAAATATTTCTTATTAGACAGCTCCAACTAACAAGACAAGCATCAGTTGTAGTTTTTTGTCTACTGGCTTTAGCCCTGTTAATTGTAATGTATATCCATTTTTAATATGGGGGGGACCAAAACACAACAAAGGAATCCCCACAACAAAGTGGACACAGGGCATATCCCCATAATCCTAGCAATCTGAGAAGGTTCTGAATTCAATTCCCAGTACTGACAAAAAAGGTTCATCAGTTGTAGTAAAAATAAAGCCATACTTCTAGTAATCTAATCTTATGTTTGAAAGTAAAACACCTGATTTCATTTTTATTGAAAATTCAAAATTTTTTTGCCAGATAAGATGAAAGAAAATGTAGGAGTGATGCAAAGAGAAAGTTTCAGGTGGTTAAAAGCCAAAAATGCAGGGAAGAATACTAAATGAAATAACCAGCGGCTGGGCATGATGGCATATACCTATAATCCCCAAATTCAGGAGGCTGAGGCAGGATTGTCAGGAGTTCGAGGCCAATCGGGGCTACATAGTGAGTTCAAGACCAGCCTGACCTACATAGAAAGACCTTGTCTCAAAACAAAACCAAAACCAAAACCAAAACCACCCCCAGTGAATGGAGTCAAGTGGAAGACTCCACCTGTTATACATGTGGTTTTTCTACTGTGTTAAATGTTACCTTTCAGTTTCAATTTTGTATGTGTGAAATGCTACACTTTTTCTATTTCACCGTTTTATTTTTTTTGTATCCCAGAAGTTTCTTTTTATTTTATTTATTTATTTTTTTATGTCACCATTTTAAAATAAAAATGCATCTGGGTAATTTTGAATGTATTTATTTATTTTTTGGGTGCTGGGGACTGAATTCAGGGCCTTGCACTTGCTAGGCAAGTGCTCTACCACTAAGCTAAATCACTAACCCCTTGAAATTTTTTTTTTTGGTGTGATGGGCAGGGAGTGCTGGGAATCGAACTCAAGGGCTTGCGTGTGCTAGGCAGGCACACTACCACTTAAACTAAATCCCTGGCAACTAACCCCTTGAATTTATTTTTGAATTTAGCTACATCTTTGGTGAGTTTTAAAAATCAATAAAATTTTTATTATACTACTATACATTAATTCTTAAAAATAGGATTTTTAAAAATGCTTTTCAATTAAACCTGATGTCTTACATTGTCATTTATCTTCACATATTCTTAGCACCTGCATACCACCTTGTACATTTTCAGCAGGTGTGTAATGAATGCTCATTGTTTTGGTATTTTACCTGTGCAAGAGAGTTATCTTCACCTTGCTTCTTCTTTTTCTTCTTTTTCTTTTTAGATTTCCCAGTTGTAAGAGCTCCCTCTCCCTTTTCTTTATCGTCATCTGATACCTGGCATTAAAGCAAACATACTAAGTGAATTAACTGGCTAGATTTATACTATTTAGAAAATTACTATGAAATAATTTCACTCATTAGGTTCAATCTTTATCCTACCAAATCTAAGAATTAGTAATGAGCAATAAAACCAATAAAAAATTAAAACATATTAAAAATGTAACGAAGTATATATAGACCTTCATTTTGCTGTCTATAATAGACCCCTATTTACTATTCATTTATTATTCACTACAAAACAATTAAAGAGCTGTGTAAACTTTTATGTCTTAAAAACTCACTGAAAAAGCAAAAAACAAACAAAAAAAAAAACCCCAAAACTCACTGAAGGCTGGGTGTGGCAGTGTACACCTGTAATCCCAGCACTCCGAAGGCTCAGGCAGAAGGACTTTCTCAAATTCGAGGCCAGCCTGGGCTACACAAGTGAGTTTATGGCCACTCTACAGAGTGAGACCCTGTCTCGAAAAACCGCATCACTCACCGAATACACTGAATAGGTAATTCTGTTTTAATGTGGAGTAGAAAATGTAGAGCTACCTGCATTAAAATTTAATTTGATCCTGCTAAGACAATGAACTGACAGGCTGCAGAGTGGGAGAAAATATTTGCAAACCATATAGTAGTTTCAACAATAACTAGTAGGTAGACTATATAAAGAACACTAAAAATACACAGTAAAAAAAAGAAACACAACTCAATTAGAAAATATACAACAAACATGAACAGACATTTCATCAAAGATGATAAACAGATGGCAAAGCAGCACATGGAAGAATGGTCAACACCACAAAGATACTAGGGAAAAAAATCAAATGAAAACTGCAATGAGTGATTACTTATCAGAACGGCCACTAGAAGGAACAGTGACAACCGCAAATGCTTCTGAGATCACCCATACACAGCCCACGGGAGTGTAAAGTGACACGGATAGTCTAGAAAATATTCTGACAGTTTCTTAAAATAATAAACATGTGACTACCATACCACCTAGAGGTAACACGCCTGCATGTCTAGCCCAGGGAAATGAAAACGTGTTTACACAAAAACGCCTAAACAGGGGCTGGGGATTTAGCTCAGTGATTAGAGTGCTTGTCTTGCAAGCACAAGGGCCTGAGTTCGATCCCCGGCACCAAAAAAAAAAAAAAAACCAAAAAAACACCTAAACACTGTGTTCACTGACAGCTTTATTCATAATAGTCCAAACTGAAAACGACTTGGATGGATTTCACAGAAGAATGGCTAAACTCGGGTAGACAAGAGTACAGAGTATCACTCAGCGAAAAGGTACAAATTAGTGATACACAGAACAAACTGATGATCTCTCGAGAATACTGCAGAGCGAAATAAATAAATAAACACACTCCCCCCTGGTCAAACCCATCAATATTAAAAACTGACATAGTATAAAATCCTACAATACAACATTCTCTTTGTTTTTTTAAGACGAGTTTTTGCTATACTGCCCAGGCTAGACTCAAGTGATCTTCCCACCTGGCTTCTGGAGTAGCTGAGGCCACACTAATGTGCCACCATCCAAGGCTAGCATGACATCCTTGAAATAACAAAATTACAGAGCTGGGTAGGGACTGCGGAGAGGACAGGGTGAGGAGGGAAGGGGTGGCCACAAAAGGGCAATATACCCTGTGACTGAAATGTTCTGTATCTTGGATTCCAGCAATATCATTATCCTGGTTATGATACTGTATTAGTTTTCCAACATGTTACCATTGGGAGAAATAGGGTAAAAGGAATAGAAAATTGTTCTGTATATTTTTTCTTTTGCCTTTTGTTCACTGTGTTTTTGTTTATTATGCTCTGTATTATTTCTTAGATATGAATCTGTGTCTCAAAATTAAGGACTTAATTAAAAAAACGCAGTTGGAAAAGGAATGTCACAGAAAAGAACATTCTGCATGCCAAGGAAATGCTATCAAACTGGAATTGTAAATTAGTGTTTATAATGATACTTCTTCACGTATACCATGTAGTTCAGCTCTGTGTGGAAAAATTTCCAGCTTGTTCTCAAAGATAGACAACCTAAATTCCTACATTCCTAAATTCATCCTTATAGCAAGAGTTGAACTGGGTAACTGCTATTTCTCTGCTCAGCATCACAGTCGGTAGGATGATTTTGGTGATGTCATGAACCATTAAAACAGCTTACAGAAATTAATAACAGATGGAAAAACCAAAATCTGGCATACACTTGACTAAGCAATTTTCAGCTGACTGCCAAATGTGGAGGAAACTTGTACAGCAGTTTTTACTACAAAGTGGTTCACAGGCTCATAAGGATTGAATTACCATATGAACTGGCACATCCTCAATATTCTTCAGTCTGCTTCTCAGCCCACTAGAACACAACACCCTCAAAAATGTAGTTCCCCAAGGCAAAATACTGTTTTTGTTACTGAGGAGAAGGCTGAAATTTGAAATCATCACCATGCCATCTTCTAACTCATATAAAAAGAGCTACCCTTTTCACAAATTTACTTTCGATTTTTAATTAAAAGAAAAAAAAATTTTTTTTTTTTTTTGAGATAGGGTCTCGCCCTATAGTCCAGGCTGGCCTTGAAATCGCTACGGAGCCTGGGCTGGCCTCAGACTCATGGCATCCCTCCTGCCTCAGCCTCTCAAATGCTGGGAGCATAGGCCTGTGTTACTACGCCTGGCCTGAATTTTTAAAATTAAAGACACAATTGAGAAATACCTCTTTTTCTTCCCCTTGCAGTACAGTGCTAGGGATTGAATGCAGAGTTACTATACCACGCTACAGCCCAGTGAGACAGGGTCTTGCTAAATTGCCCAGACTGGGCTTCAACTTGTACTCCTCCTGAGTGCTGGGATTACAGGTGTGCACCACCACACCAAGTTTCCAAAGTATTTTATATCCCTTCCTGATCCCACTCGCATCCCAACTCCCAAGAGGTAACCACTATATTGAATTTCTTTTGTGTCTACCCAATGTTTTTATACATTTATGTGTATCATATATAAACATTAAATAAATGACATACTATATCTTTCATCATTCAGCATGTTTTTGAGATCTTACTCATATTGATATTACTATAACTTCATTCATTTTTAACTTCTGCCTAATACACCATTCTATGAACATATTTTTATTACCTCATTCCCCAACTATATGGCACTTAATGGCATCCCAGGTTTGCTTACAAACATAAAATATGATCACTGAATACGTTCTGAAAGAGAACTGCTATAATCTGAGGTAGTTCTTTCTTTTTGGTGCCGGGGATCGACTCAGGGCCTTGCACTTCCTAGGCAAGCACTCTAATCACTGAGCTAAATTCCCAGCCCTTCTGAGATAGTCTTTACCCACTGGTTTGCTTAATTTTGGCAACTAGGCATAAGGAACTTTCAGTTGGAGAAATAAAGGCCTTTGGTTATGTTCAACAAACTATTTGAATGATTTCTTGTGATAAGGTAGAGAACTAGAGAGCTTCTGTTGGCCCAAACTAAAACTCATTTTTTCCCACCATACCTCTCATATTGCCTGTTTATTGTTCCCCTTTAAATTTCTTTAATCCCTGCTCCCTCCCACCCATTAGTACCTCTCCCTTTCTCCTGTCTGCAAAGCTTAGATGTACTACATCGCTACAGTAATAGCAATATGCACAGAATCTCAAAAACATGCTTAATGACAAGCAAGTTACTAAAAGACAAAGCATACTATTCATATAGATTTCCTAAGTGGATATCCACACATTTATAGAAAAACTGATTTGGATGGACACAAAAGAAGTTCTAAATAGTGGATTAAAGGCCAACCCACTCACTTGTGCCTATGGCTTCTCCTTCCTCTACTCACTTGTGCCTATGGCTTCGCCTCCCCCAGGACATAACTCTATTAGTCAAAATATGCTCTATCATGTATGCTTAATGTTTTACTTTATTCTAGATCCTTTTCCTTTTTGTCTATGGATATGCTAATTCAGAGGATGGCAAAGTTCTACAAAGTTCATTTCCATATTACCTATGGCCGTATCAGACTGCACGGCTCCTTCCTAACAAGTGTGCCAACCTTGCACTAAAATCTCTCCTACTGGCTGGGGTTTTAGCTCAGTGGTAGTGCTTGGCAAGTGCAAGGCCCTGAGTTTGATCTCCAGTATACCAAAAAACAAAAACAAAAACAAAAAACCAAAAAAACTCTCCTATCATTAAAACAACCATAACAAAACCCTCTTCCACATAATCCTTCCTGGTACTGTATATGTTGCTATCATCTACTACCTCTTTCCTATTCCTATCCAAACTTATTTTTTAAAAAAGCATGTCTGTTATTACCACTTTTATCCCTTCATCATTCAACTCCCTAAAATATGACTTCTGTTGCAGGATTTCTTCTCTCTCCCTTTTGTTGCTGGAGACTGAACTGAGGGTCTCCTGCATACTAAGCATGTACTGTACCACAGAGCTACACCCGCAGCCCTAATCCTAAAATTTCCAACAAAACCACCTAAATTACATGGAAGCAAATCCAGAAATGCTTTTCAGTCATAATGTTACTAACCACTCTGCTGCTTCTGATGTTGCCGTTCACTGTCTCCTTCCTGACACTCTTAATGGTCTCAGCATTTGTGAGCTAATTCTCTTCCCCAGACTCTTTCATTCCAACACCCACTACTCCCTTACCTTTTGATCATCAGGAACTGGTTCTTGGGACTTCAGAAGTGAAGCTCTTTCTTCATCTACCCAATTCCCCCACTCTTCTGCTGGTGCATTCCAATCGGAGCTGGGATCAGCAGAAGACAAACCATCTAAAATTTAAGTGTGAATTAATTAGTTATGTATCATTTCTATCATAAATGAGAATTAATCATTTTTATGGTGAATTAAGCTGTAATTTTAAATCGCTGTTCTTCTTACCTCACTCAATTTAAAAAGAGCTAGAACATGATGCTAAGAACCTTTATCCAAATTCTGCTATGCTTATGGTTAAAATGGAATTTTATGATACTCTAGAAAACTTAGTACTGTATTTAACTATTTAATTCCATTCTCCTGAATTTGCACTCTTTTCACTCTCCGTCTTTAATGTGTGTGTTTTTTTTGTCTTCAAAGTCACGTTTTTATAACTGACTGATTTTTGGGTACAGAATCAATCTTTAACAGCAGTACCAATGTTATACCCCTCCATCTGTTGTTTTACATTATACTTCCCCTATCCTTATGAGCTTTTCAAGATCAGGTTTTTCAAATTTACTAGGTCATAAGAGAAAGTGTAATTTTAAAAAAAATGTAACTTCTTTTAATGCTTAATACGTACTTTCTCTCATTTTCCAGGTTCCTCAGAATGTTCTTGCTGATTATTTCAAAAGTATTTAAGTCAATCTCAGGGCTTTATATATCTTTGTCTCAAAAATAAATTTAATTCCAGATTTCCAAATCCCTTTCTTCCGTCCAGGAGGCACTAAAATTGTACTTTCTTTAGGAAGCTATCATTGACTTATTCTACAAAGGGAAAACATTCTTTGGCTTTATCTTGGAAATAGAGTGCTGTCCAAGTTAATTCCTTTTTCTGCACATCATACACTCTCATACATGCTCCTGCAACATTGGATTTTACTGACAATGGTTTGTTTCCAAATGGCCATCCTAACAATGTTTAATTGCACAAATCCAACCACTTCCCACTACTACTTATTATTACTTTTATCATATATTAAATTTTTTCATATAGCCAGCAGTCTATTTCTGGAATCTCTCTCTATTCTATACCATTGATTTATTCTTAGGATAATGCCATACATAATTAACATTTTAGTATTTAAAAGGACATATCTTGTATTACCCTCATTATTATTATGGCCACGCTTATTTTTTCCAGGTGAATTCTATTATTTTTGTTAATAGGATAGCAATAGGGAAGATACTATAATACATCTTCATGAAAGCTTTTGCAGGACTATATAACAATCTGAGAAAATGCTCACAGAAAAAAGAAAGTCACAGATAGAACTGTTTGCATAGCATGGTCCCAAATTTATGTGAGGAAGAGACAGAAGAAAATAACTATTAATAAAGATATCTTAACAGTAGAATTACAGGAATTTTATCTATTCAACCCTTATTGAGCACTTACTATATACTAGAATTGGAGCTAGGTAGGTTCCAGAGATGCAAGTCAGTAAGATAGACTCCCTCCCCACATAGTCTGTCTGTTCAGGGATGGAAATAGTGAAGCATAACCAGACAATTAAGAACAGTGATAAATTTCATCACAGAGGGAAGAAGAAGGGGAGCTCAATCAGTAGAGGACAGGGAAAGACTGAAGATAAACAAATTGATAGTCTAGTGGAGGACAAATAGAATAAGTGAATACACTGTGAAATACATTACAAAAAAAGGAAGTCCCTCCTTGTATTTCTAAATCACTACCACAAGCAGGTACCAAGAGTCACTATTACATAGTATTAACAGGTTAAGAGCATGGGCCTTGCAATCTGACAGATGTACACTTGAATATTCCCTTGCCATTTAGTAACAATGTGAATTTGGTCAAATTTCCTAACTTTTTTTTTTTTTTTTTTGGTACTGGGAATTGAACCCAGGGCTGTTGCACTGAGCTACATCACTAGCCCTTTTTAAACTTTTGAGAAAGGTTCTTGCTAAATAAGTTGCCCAGGTTGGGCTCAAACGTGTGATCCTTCAATCTCAGTCTCCCACTGTGCTGGGATTACAACTGTATACCGCGATGCCCAGCTAAATGTCTTATTCTTAATGGGCTATAGCCCAACTTAATTGAATGCTGGATTATACAGATATGCACATGTAAAGCAGTTCACAGCAATGCACTAGGTGCTCAATAAATGGTAACTATTGTAATGACATGAAAGCCATTTCTGAGTTATTAAGAATATATAATTAGGACTTTATTTGTCACAATCTTGACAAATCTCTCAGTAAGATAACTTACTATGTCTTGAATGTACAATGTTTACAAGTACAAAAGGATCTATTAAGTGTCAGAAACCAACTGTTGTATTATTATCAAGCATTCATTAACAATACTGTTAAGGAGATGCCAATGTCAGAGCTGTCATGGGTTGTGCTTAAACCCTGCAGATATTGTTATCAGAACTATGTAGATAATCTTACCCAGATTTATAAAACTGTTGTCTATTAGCCATATTTCTAAGACCACTTGCCAGAAAAGAAACTATCAAGTAGAAAAAAGTTTAAGTAACTGAACAGGCAATATACTAGCATATGACCCATTTTCTGAATAAACAGGGCAGGAAGTGGTGATGAGGGATCAAAATCTAGTGAAGTACTCAGTAAAAATATTTTTCAGGGGTTAGGGATTTAGCTCAAGTGGTAGACACTTGCCTAGCAAGTGTAAGGCCCTGAGTTTGATCTCCAGCATCCCCCTACCCCCTCAAAAAAAACCTCTTTTTCAAAAGGCTTAGATAGACTTAAATTTTGGAAACAACTGTATCCTATGGTTTAACTTCTGTAAGAATATTAACAAAGCATAACTGTAAATGTTAGGGTGATTTTTTTTTTAAGGTGATTTTTCTGCTTACTGATTTCAGATTTTTTTTTCACACTACGATCAAATAAAATGATTTAAAACAACAAAACAATCACCTAAACCAAAAATTGTCAACAGGAGACTTTTCAATGAATAATTCTTAAGACTAATGGCTTAATGTGCTAATAAGCTTCTTAGCCATAGTTCCCTTGGAAATGATTCATATGTGTAGTCGTCTCCATTTATACATAGTTTCTCATCTCAAAATTCTTCTATGAGTTTGCCAACATCTTTTGAAAAAGCCGTATTAGTGTTTGTTTTCAAAAGGGTAGGGAATGTGCCTCTCCATTTAATTTACTTGTGGGTTATTGTTCGAAGTATAAACATCTCACTGCTAGTTTCTATTTGGTTGCCAGATGTCAGAACTTAATTCGACATTCATCATGTCAGTAAAACAAAACACTTATGTACAGTTAAACGTGCTTCAGTGTTTACACAGATGATGCTGATCAACACGATGAGTGGATGACTAATTCTGCCAGTAGAAGGACAGCAGCAGCACTAGACCCTGACTATACATGAGGCACTGTGCTCACTGCTTACATGTAGGAACTCATTTCATCTTCGCAACTCTGTGGGGGAAGAGCTATCATCTGGACAGGTGAAGAAACTGAGGCAGAGAACGACCATACAACTTGCGTAAGGGCAAAGGCAAGAAATCTAAGATTCAAACCCAGGTAATCAGTCCTCAAAACTCATGCTCTTAACCAAACCTCACTATGCTGCAGCAAATTCATTCACTTCTGTAGGCCAACAAAAATAAAGTCCTAGCAACATCTTACAAGAGTTATAATAATGTGAATTCTTTTACGGTCAAGATAATGCTACTTTCTGTACTTTAAAAATGCTACTTTCTGTACTTTAATATCTTGACCTTATATTCAAGAATTTGGGCAAATTCAATGTCTTTTTTTTTTTTTTTTTGGGTGCTGGGGATTGGACTCGAGACCCCGCACTTGCTAGGCAAGCACTCTAACCACTGAGCTAAATCCTCAGCCCTCAATGCCTTTTTGTTAGATGCTGGCATCTAGATCTCAAACCAGAGAGCCTATATGAACCACATCACACTACACTGTAAAGTTAACTTAATATACTTTGTAGATTAACCTTAAAAGTGAAATCACACAGTCTATAAATTCAAAATAATTAAATCCACTCAGTATTCAAAAAACAGCCATACTAAAACAGCAACACAAAAGATACAATTAAGAGAAAATTAGTTTAAAGAGTTTAAGACTGCCAATAGAGACAAACTTGAGGAAGACAGTGTTTCTGATACATACTACTTAAGTACAATATCCTGCACTACATGTTTTAAAAAGTCTTTTCCTGCAGCAATCATGTTTTTGGTATTTAAAGCATCTAATACAACAAGCTAAAAGTCATGCATTTAGTCCAGCCATAAAGCCTGGAGGCCTATTTGCTTGGTTTTCCTCAACCTCAACCCACAGAGCCCAAGATATCTTACTGCTGCTTTCCTAAATCACTACTATGATTCCTATGATCACTCCTTAATTCTGCTCTGCATATAGCAGACCATTCCTCCTAAAGCTTGGATTTAGATGCTGCTCTACAATTTACTGAGAGTTTTTATGTTTATCCAGTACCTCACTAAAATCTCACAATTTGTGGAAGGAAATATAATAGACTATTTGCTCCATTTTATAGCTCAATTAATTTGGATGCCAAGATAAGTGATGAGCCCAAGGAATATGGGATTCTATATTTTAACTTCTGGTTTTTTTGTTTTTTTTTTTTTCTTTCTGGTGCTGGGGATCAAACTCAGGGCCTTGTGCTTGCTAGGCAAGTACTCTACCACTTGAGCTAAATCCCCAACCCCAGAATTCTATATTTCAGAGTCAGGACCAAAACTCAGATCTACCTTCTAAATTAGGACTCTAACCCCCACCTCTCCAATTTTCAGAAAGCAAATGAGGGTAGTTCACAATATGGCCCCCCAGTCAACCTTCCCAGTCTCATTTCCCTCAATCTGTAATTACTGTGTGTCAATCACAGTGGTGTAAGCTTACCTTCATGATCAGCAGCATCACCAAACCTATACCACGAAGTGGTTAAAGAGCATGGATTCTGGAGCCAGACTAGCAAGGTCTAAATACCACCCTCTAACTATTTAACTAGTTGTATAGCTTGGGAAAAGTTAGGTAACTTTGCCTCAGTTTCTGCATCTGGAAAGTGTAGGGAAAGAAATCTATTTTATAGAATTGTTATTAAGTATTAAGTGAACTGATAATATGCAAGACTTAGACCAGTGCCTAGTACATAGTCCAGTGCTTACTTTTATTATCGTCATCTACTACTACTAACATCTACGTATAAAGCACTCCAATAGGTGCTCTGTGTATCAAAGAATAAGGATACTGGGTGTGATGGCTCATGCATGCAGTCCCAGCACTTTGAGAGGCTGAAGCTGGAGAATCCCAAGTTTGAGCCCAGCCTGGGTAACTTAGCAGACACTATTTTAAAGAAGGTTGGGGATGTGGCTTAATGTGAAGGTACTATGGTTCAATCTCCAGCACCAAAACCAGCAAAAATAGTAACAACTCTCCCCGACAAAAAAAACTTTTTAAAAAAAAAAATACCAAAGACGGGGGTTGGGGATGTAGCTCAAGTAGTAGAGTGCTTGCCTAGCAAGCACAAGGCCCTGAGTTCAATCCCCAGCACCCAAAACAAACAAATAAACAAACAAAAACATGCCAAAGAGATACATGTTTTACTTACATCACAAGAAACTATTTTCTTTTAATAAAATTATTTCTAATACCAAAAGAAAAACCCAAAATTGTACTTCTTTAAAAAAAGAAAGACCAAAATGGTAGAAATCCTAAAGGGCAGCACAAAAGTGCTTAAAAAAAAAAAATTCAAGATACTTTTATTTTTACATTAAAAGCTTTTTGAACATGAAAGCCATTTTCTTTTTCTCTTCCTCTTTTTAAATCATTCTTGCCTTTAACCTTCTCCTATGCTCCTACTAGAAACTGAGCTAAGAAAGCAGTTTTCTGTCACCACAAAAACATGTACACTTCACAAATTCAAAGTCATTCCTGCACATTCTATCCTCTTTTTTTGTACCAGAACTAGAACAGACCATTTGTTTAAAAAAAAAAAATTAATTAGAAATACTACAGAGCAATTATAAGAAAACTTCATGTTTAAATACTGTCTCAATCATTATGAAAATTTAGTTTTAATTCTATAGGTATTCAATAATCAGATTTTGAATAGTACATCTGGTATTAAATTATATTACTATGATCTTTATAAAGGTAAGAAATTAGGATTAAAACATAAAGCATGAATTCAGGGTGCTAGAAAGAAAATTCTGAAAAAAATAACTGATAATTTTTAAAAGGACATACTTAACCCAGACCATTCATCATCGATATAGGGCTGATTACGGCTAACATCCCACTGATAATCAGAAGTGGTAGACTGAGAAACTGGCTCAGCAGTAGACCCTTAAATAAAAAACGAATGCAATAAAATTAAAAATGGAATTTCCTAATGTTTCATAACAATAGTTCTATACTTTGCACATGGAGACTTTTTATTTTTCCTAAAAGAAAAAATTTAGACATTATAAAGAGTTAAAAGAAAAAATAGAATTGAGGGTAAATTAGATTAAATCTGATAGTCAGGAGGTCTGATTCACTGATCAGAAATGTTCTGTCCCTAGTACCCATCCATTAGATTTTTGTCTTTTATAATATACACTTCAAACTAGTTATCTCACCAATTTCAAGAAATCAAAATCAAGTTGTCTTATTTTCCTTCTTAATGACAAGTAGTAAAGCACAAACAAAATGTGGTCACTGATCATTCCTCTGTGTTGCAGGTTATGTCTCAATCCTCAGCCCTCAAAGACAGATTAGGCAATGTCTGAGTTAGTGAGAGCTTTCCTGGCCAAGTAACGTTAAAGAAACAGACAGATGATCATCCAGAGAGGTGAGCCAGAGAGCAGAGACAAGAGAGCTGTTAGAAGTTCGGAAAGTTCAGGAACACTGAAGAGAACAGAATATTCCAAGTTTTGTCTTATACAGGAGTGGGGGAAGAGTAGGTCCTTTAGAAATCTGATGAAAGCTATGGTTGCCAAATGTCCAGAACTTCACACAGAGGTTTGCATATAGTTTTGGGGGTGTATCATGGATGCTAGGTCTGAAACTCTCTTTTTTTTCTTTTTTGTTTTTTTGAGACAGGGTCTCACTGTGTAGTTCAGGCTGGTCTTGAACTCACTATGTAGCCCATGCTGGCCTCAAACTTGCAGCAATCCTCCTGCCTCAGCCTCCCAAGTGCTGGGATTACAGGTGTGCGCCACCACGCCTGGCCTGAAACTCCTTGTTCTATGGCCATACGCTCATTTCAGAAAGTAAATGAAAGCACTGATTGTCCATCAGGCACATATATACTCCAGACTTTCTGAATCAGAATTTCCATGTGTGCCAAAGTAGGCAGGGGACTTTGATGCTCACTTTGGATTCAGAGCCACTGAAATGGTTAAGAAGGGCAGACACCTGGTGAGTAGAAAAGACTAACATACCATCATTTCTTCCCCTCAGACTGCTCACTAATATACAGATTTCCACTTGGTTATAGATCTTACTAACATTCTACTAATATGGTAATTGTCTGATATATACTCAAACCTGTTATACATATTTACGTAAAATGTAACAAAATATAAAAGTAGTACAAATCTAGCACATTAGCTGCTTAGAGGCCTTTTTGTCACCCTGCTCTGTGTCTCAGTGCAGAAGAGAACAGCACCTGTGTTGCACAAAGTCGCCAAGGAAGGGACTCAAGGAGCTGCCACCCCTGGAACTGACAGAGACCAGGGCAAATTGACCTAGAGGTCAAATCCAACCATCCTTTTTGTATGGTTCATGAATCAAAAATAGTTTTTACATTTTTAAATGGTCAGAGGGAAAAAAAAACAAATCACTGCAAGTCAAATAAATCTCTCCTTAAAAAAAAAAAAATAAAAGAATAGTATTTTGGAAGCAGACCCAATTATTTGCTTACATATTATCTCTGGCTACTTTTCTGTTACCATGGTAGAGTTGAATAGCTGCAACAGAGACAGTATGACCCACAAAGACTAAAATATTTACTATTTGGCCCTTTACAGAAAAAGTGTGCTGACATTTATTCTAGACTAGTGATTCCAGACACTGTGGAACACAATTAGTAAACTGAGTCTATCAATTCCAATGTGAACCAATCATTGCAAACTAGTGTCTCCTACATTTATGTTAATGTTTGTTACATACATGTAGCCTCTACATGCTTAATAAAAGGCATACCAAATTAAGTAATGCTGAGTTATAGTTCATTAATAATGGTGAATATTATAAATCAACATATTCAAAGTAGTTATTATGTGGGGGTCCTTACAATGTGGAAGTTTTAGTTATAAACTCATGACAAGTAAGAGTAAACAGAAACAAAAAGCCAACTTGCAACTAGAAGTATGGCAGGAGTACACTAGTGACAGAAGAGTCCCACCCTAACCTAAAAGGAATGCTTTCCACACACACTCGTCTGTGTGCTCGTGCGCCGGCAGTGACCAGCTCACAGACGTTTCCTTACTCCTCTGTGGAAAGGAAACTAGCCACCTGCATGCTTATAAGCATTTAGGCCTTCCCTTCCCCCATCCCCTTTAAAGGTCTCTGCCACTTTATAAATTGATTATTTATGTTGATAGCAGTACTTGATGCTGATTATTTTTCAAGTAACAAGTGTTAAAATTAAACAAAATTTTTTTGTTAACTAAAGGAAAGACTGTTTTCACATACCAGAAACAGCAGAGTTAAGTGTGAGAGATGCAAAAGAAGCAGAATTCTGTTCAGAGGTATTCACTCCCCTATCCACACTAGACCAAGCAGCTGTTAAAATAAAGAACGTCACTTGGAACCTTCAATTTGCAACGACACTCGAAAGGTATGTACAGACTTAAAGCTATGATAACAATATTTAAAGATAACCTTAGAAATTAGAATCAGTAATACTCTAATCAGTAATATTCTAAGTAACCTTAGAAAATAGAATCAGCAATAGCTACTATTTCCTGAATGTCTCTTATATGGCCGGGCCCCTTACACCAACCCCTACTCCAGTCCTTAAAGCAACTCTGCTACACAGTCTCAGAGCAGAAAATAACTGAGCCATGACTGGAACTTAAGTCAATTTCCAAAGTGCTCTTTCCACAATACCAAGTTATCTTATTACCTATAATAAAGCAACTACTTTGGGCCAGGCATTGAGCTTGCTATCTGATGTTTGTTATAACCAATCCTCATATAACTACTTAAACGTGAGGAACATATAGGTTAAAAATAACAAACAGAATGTCCATAAAGGATGGAACTGCCTTTCTAGTCACACCTAATAGGTCTGTCCGAATTAGTCCATGCTCATTCAATTATATCATGCAAGCTTCTTTTATCTGAGTGCAGTCGTGTACTCTAAATGCTATTGTGGTCAATGGCAGACCATATGTATATGTGGCCCTGTTAGATTTTACTATTTAGCAACATCGTAGCTGTCTTAGTTTAAGTATATGCTATGATGTTCACACAACCATGACATCATTTAACAATGCAGTTTTAGAGATTGCTCCTATTGTTACATGATGCTTGACTGTATTTTAAGGGAACATATACCCCCATGTGACCAGAGACACCTTCTCTTCTCATGAACCATTGCAAAACTAATTTGAAAGAGTTCCCTCTTAATTTCAACGAAGGTCCTAATCTAGGGAGGAACTCTATAATCTGCTTAATTTTATTTGTAGCAACATTAAGCAAGTACCATCTAATTTATATCCTAATTATAAAATGCTACATAGCACTTATAAGTAAATTACAAGTATCCCTAAAGGTCACTGTTCTTGACATTACTACATAGAACCCAATCATTTCTTTTATTAAATATGAAATGATGCTTTTAGCACAGAAATGTGTTTTCTTCTCTGCTGAAAATGAGGGTAGAAATTTACAGAATGTCTTTTTTAAACAAATTTTTATATTTCTATACATGGTAGGGGAAGGAGAGGAGAGCAAGCTTAAGAACAATATTAGTAAATAATCTGGAGTTTGCTTCGTGAGAGTGCTAGCTTTTTCAAAAGTGATGGAAAAAGCTAACAGTAAAGAAAGAAATTTTTTTCTTCTTACAAACTAAAACTTTCCAGCATCTACTGCTCCTCAAGTTAAAGCAAATGATCAAAAATTACCTGCCATAAGCACAACAGAAAAAAACAAAACTGTGTATTTAAGGGATAAGAAATCATAATTTAATTAAAAATAAAACAGTAAGATGCTATTTTACAAATGGCAAAGAACATGGACAGATAATTCATAAAAGAAACAGAAGTGATCAAGAAAGTTGTAGAAAAATATTTGCTATCACTCATGACTTTAAAAAGTTAAACACAATAATTAATGTACTTTTGCTTCTCAAATTAGAAAAGGCATACCAAAAAAGAAAGAAAAAAAGATTACTCCCACCTTGGTAAGTATACGATCAAAAGCACTTACACTGATGCTGAGTGTATGAGAATGACTCACAGGAAATACTTCAACAACATATAATGGAGCCTTATAGGCATTTATATTCTCTTTAACTGGAATTATTCCAAGAAATCTATACTAAAGAAATACTTCCAAAACAAACACATTCAATGTAACACTACCTAAAATATTTAGGAAAAAAAAAAAAAAAGAAGAAAAATTATCCCTCCATGATATGACAACAGTTAAATAAACTATGCTATACTTACACTATACACCATAGGACCATTAAATAAAAACACTTCTAAAGAGCAAGGAAAATGTCTGCTACAATGTAGGGGTGGTGGTGCAAAAGAAGAATAAAAACGCGTATTTATGTCAACGACAAAAACCGTACACGGGGGAAAAGAGCATAAAGAAATAAAAAAATAAAACAAACAGTCACTGTCACTGGCTAATGTGGTAACAGTGGGTTTCCCACACTCGACATGGATTTTTCTATGATATACACACATCTGAAAATTAAGTTTTTTTTTTTTTGTGTGTGTGTGCTGGGGATCAAACTCAGGCCCTTGTGCTTGCAGGGCAAGTACTCTAACTACTGAGCTAAATCCCCAGCTAGATTTTTTTTTTTAACTTAGTAACTCTAATAGAAATAAGCTTCTCAAAAACTGATCTTTATTATTTAAATCCAGGAGAGCCAGATACAGTGGCATATGTCTGTAATCCCAGCACTTGGGCGGTTGAGGCAGGAGGATCACCATGAGTTCGAGGCCAGCCTGAACTGCATAGCAAGACCCTGTCTCAAAAACAAAAACAAAAAACCAAAAAAACCCCAATAAAACAAAACAAAAAAAACCTGGGAGAAAATATAAACGGGCACTTTGTAGACTCTAAAATACTCTATAAACTGTACTTCTACTTACTATTTTTATTTAGATTCAACAGTACTGAAAATAATCAGAAAGTCTGCTCACACATGTATTATCACATCAAGAACACACAATTATACCACTTAGCTACACTGATACTTAATAAAGTATATAAAGTGATAAAGTGATAAAGTATGTGAAAACATTATGTAAAGAGTAAATGGTAAATGTTACACACTTCTGTTCCCACTTTGCTTCTTGCAAAGAATCTGAGTTAATTATTACTATTATTTCTGTATGGCATGACTAAATTTTCTATTTTTAGATTTTTTTTCTATTCCTGAAAATTAAAAACATACCTGATTAACAATTTTAAATGAACTTAAAATTTTCTAACGGTTCTTACCGATGCCAGAAAATATCGAACGGTCACTCCAATTTCGTCCCCAATCTTTTCCATTCACATTAGTGTCGCCGGTGTCTTGGGTCCAAGCACAGGGCTCTGCTTTCCTCTTGCCTGCAGAAGCAGGCGGAACAGAGCTCCATTTCTCCTCACCTGCACTCATCTGTGAGGAGACTTTTACAGGCTTTTCATTCCAGCCTCCTCCATTGACAGTAAGGTTTTCATTCAATCCTGAAGAAACTTAAAGAAAAGAAAAGAAAAATTAAAAACAGGTACATGACTTGTTAAAAATGGGATATATTTTCATTTCTATCCTTATGTGGCTTAAATTCATCACCTTTTTTCTCTATTTTTTAAATAGCTTACTCTTTAAAGATAAAAATAAACTACAAAGTGACATGGTCACTATGGTTCTCTCCAAACTTAAAAATTAATAAAGGGTCCAACTGTACCATATACAGTAGTGGTATTTTCAATAGTAGAATGACTGGCTCAAAAGAAGTACAACAAAGCAAACAGGAAAATGAAACAATCCTAGTATACTTAGAATACTCACCCACTAAAAATATGAAGACTTCTCCTGAGTTACATGTTCTTTCCTTATATAGTTTGTATATTATCTATAAGGCAGTGACTCTACAACCTGGCCGCACATTAAAATCAACTGGGAAATTTCTTAAATCCAGACTCTGGCGCCTCAGCCCAGGCACCCTGTGTATGTATGTGTGACTATGGATATCACGTATCCTCTTATGTGTATGTGCATGTGCCTGAGGGTTTTTTGGTGTGTGTTGTGAGTACGTGTCCCCCTAGACGATCATAATGTGTAGCCAGGACCAAGAATCATGGGCATAAAGGAAGCTGACAATGATAGGAACAAGCCTGAAAGGAGAAGGCACTTTTCATTTCTGAATTTATGTTTTTCTATTACACTTTTGTTTTTAGGTCAGCCATGTATCATTGCATTTAATTCAATCACTTGAAATGGTAAATAAGATGTACTTTCTATTTGTGAGGATCCAAATAACCTTATAGCCCCATTTACTTGAAATATTTGATACTGTTAAGGAAATAGTTTAAAATTTTAAGGACTAAAACTTTTTCTTAATAAACAGGGATAAAGTCCTTTATCCCATATTTTCCTATATTAGATTTGTGTCCAACAAAGATCCTTCTTTAATGGCTTAAGTGATATAAACGAAAATCAAAATTGTATACAAACTATTACTGGAAGTTCCTATATAGAGAGAAAAAAGCTAGAACATATACCAAATGAGAAGTGGGAGTGATTTTTCCTATTATCTATTTCCAAAATCTCTGAATTGTGATTGTTTCTTAATTAAAATCAATTGTAAGCCTTTCGTGTCATTCATGTGAGGAAAGAGGTATATGTTTCTATTTTGATGGGCCTTTAATTTAAGTTACATGTAATTTTCTCTCACCCTGAAGTGTAGACTCTCCTTTTCCAGACTTAAAGTTGCTAACTTGAACATTTAGATGAGAATCACCTGGTTAAAATAGAAATAAAATTTATTTAATACTAAACAGGCCACTATGCACATTAAAATTAGGAGTAATACACAACTTAATTTTTACTTATTATCTATAATAAATCCCTCCCTCAAGTGCCAAATTCTTACACTGGAAAAAAGTCAATTTTACAACACATTTCATGTATTCATAAGGAGCTGAGTTCTCTAGTTACCATAATCTCAGTCAACTAACATGCTAATAAAGGACCTGGAAAACTGCCCAAGTATAAAAAGGATTAGTTATTCTGCAATGGCTGTCAAGATTCTTTTGAGCAGGAACTGGAGAATTGGGCTCTGAAATTGGATTCAACTTTGCCACCTCTCAACAATACCAGCTGCCTTTTCAACAATCCTGGAAGCAAACACATCAACTTAAGGAACTCTGCCAGTATTTGGGAACTACAACTTAGGAAATACGGCAAGAGGTGAGAATAAATATTTCAACTCAAAAATACTGTTTCTCTGACACTAAAAAGCATAATGATCACAATGTATTAAAAAGAAAGCATGAAACAGGATTGTGCAAGCAAGGAAGGCATGCACAAGACAGCGAAAAAGGATTACCAACGAAAACACTAATGCACAGCTGATACATGACAGTGAAAATGAATGGGCAAATACAGGTCACTGGTGTACATGGCAGTCAACTCTGACAAGTTATAAAACAAAACAGTAAAAAGTAACAAGGCTAAGAAGGCGGTCTGGAAACAACAGGGATGGGGTGATGAGAGGGTCATTAACAAAAGACAAAGGAAGATAAGCCAAAACTCTGAAACAAGTCCAACAGTATCACTCTGCAGAGTAGGGTCCCTGGGGTAATTGATGGCAACATAAACTGCTACCAAGAGGCCACCAGTACTGCGGAGTGTGACATCTGAAATACCTGGAAGAACATCACCCCAATAATTGCTGAAGTTCTCATTTGGCTTTACCAAACACTTAACGTCACTCTCAAAAAGCTGGGGTGATAATAAATCCAGATGGACCCCGCACTAACGAGAACATGCTTGTTTCATCTTGGAATGAAAGCATCCAACATGCACAATGGTGAAAAATAATTCCATTTAGTAAATATCTTATCCACTGTAAGAAATGGAGATGCAAGGGATTCAGGGCAAAGCAATACACACGGAGAAAAGAAACAACATCATTTTCTCATGTGACTCAAAGCAGAAAGGCAACTTTTAACTTAATAAGCCATTCATTAGGCAATGTGTATCAATTAACACTGCTGGTATTAGTTAAACCAATACATGGTTCACAACACTCTCATGAAGAAGGGTATATCAGTACAATGTTAGCAGTTCAAAGATTTTGACATTAAGATATTTTGTACATCTAATTTAAAGGAGTCTGATTTGATGTACCGCTCTTATGCTCCACTAATATACCTTTATTCTTCTTGGAACCAACAGGAAATGATGCAGTTGTAAGTTGCTCGGTGGTAACTGTGATGGTATTTTCTATCCCAGGGATAGTTGAATCCAATGAACCAGAATCAGTCAGCACCTTATCACGTTTACGCTGTTGTCGTTTCTCTCTGTGACTAATTTTAGTTTCCCAGGCTCCTGACATAGCCCCAGAAAAAAAATGTTATTCAGTAAGGGGAAAGCCAAAAAGTTGTAGTTCTGAGGAAAAATGGGGTGGGGCATACAAGATATCATGATAAATTTAGATATTAGGCTAAAAACCAAGAGTGTTGATTAAATTAATTTATCCTAAGATAAATTTATTCTAATCTTTTCATGTTGTGTTAGGAAACAAATTGCCATTATTTATTCTAGTAAATTTTTATCAAATGTGTCATCTATGGCTTAGAAAAAGTGATAGAAATAAATCATTATGTATCTTTTTATCCTGCTGGGTAGAAGTGAAAAAAAAAATCACTAATAAATGGATTTAGGCTTGTTCAAGAATTTCGCACACAGCCTTCCAGGGATGGTACATATAAGCACAATGAGGAAATCCCACACCATACTTTTTAAGAAACAAAGACAAGTGAATGGCTTTTCAGCTGCTCAAAATACTGAGGCAGATCTAGAATTTCAAGGTATTTCTCTTCAGGAAAAGCACTAGTGGAGTGTTTGATTTATAGAAGTGTTTTCTAACAATGTTACAGATCTGTATATTAAAATCTGTAGTAATTAAAAAAGACCTAGATACAGGAGTAAGTGATACAAATGCAGCTTTTATATAATACACCTCGGTCAAAAAAAGGATTTAAAAATTTTCTAGAGTCCTTTCCCTTGCTCAAATACCTTCATCAACTTCCTTTCCATCATGGCGTGAACTGTTTTGCACTGCTTTAGCATCTGACTTTGATTTCTTCTTATTTTTCTTTGACTGAAAGTAAAATAGAATGTTACTTATTACTTTGTTATGTTTTTGAAAAGGTAGTAGTCAGTAAAATACATAGTGAAATGTATGATGCTGACAACTAAATAAATTTATTAAATTTGATTTTAAAAACTTAAGTGGCAATAATATAAGACTACATTTATTGAGTGGACTGCATGCTAAGTACTTTATGCTCATTTTCTTATTTAGTCCTTAAAAAAACTCACTGGAGAAGGCTTTGCCCCATTTTAGAAGTGAGAAAATGGAGACATAGAGAAATAATAAATAGCCTGTACTAGGTAACATTAAATTAGTAAATTGAGTTGTAATTAAAAACTAGGTCTGTCAGGCTCCAAAGTCCATGCTTCTGCAGATCATGTACAAATGGTACAAATAAAGTGCTGTAAAACAAGGTGTTTTCAGAGCAATTAAATTAAAATCCATTGCCACTGTTTTGAAGGAAAAACGATGTACTATTGGTTTTTCAATTACATAAAAGCACATTGTTGATAAACTCTATGTATAACAAATTAACAAATCAGTTTTGGTTTTTTGGTGCTGGGGATTGAACTCAGGGCCTTGCACTTGCTAGGCAAGCGCTCTACCACTGAGCTAAATCCCCAATTCCACAAATCAATTTTATAAAACAGATAATAGTTTGTTAGTTTCTTTTTCGGGAGGGAGGTGATGTTGGGGATAGAACTCAGGGCCTTGCGCTTGCTAGGCAAGCGCTCTACCACTGAGCTAAATCCCCAATTCCACAAATCAATTTTATAAAACAGACAATAGTTTGTCAGTTTCTTTTTTGGGAGGGAGGTGATGTTGGGGATTGAACTCAGGGTCTTGCGCTTATTAGGTAAGTGCTCTACCACTGAGCTAAATCCCCAACAGTTTGTCAGTTTCAAAGCAATGTAAAAATAACTAAGAGTTGTACACAGCACATATTCAACAATTCGCTAAAGATGAAATAGGTACACAATACAAGATGGGGACATTTTAGAATGATCTTCCAACTCCCTTTTGGTTATAATTTTCCTTCCAAAGCTTGTCAAAAATTCCATAAAGCTAAGATTTCTGTATTTAGACAAGAGTTTTTAGAAGAGAATTAACATTCATAAAAAAGTGTTCTTATCTTTAATTTTTATTCATTCAGCTATTTGAGATTGGCTATGTTTTATTGTGCATTATCTTAAAAGTCAAGTTTATAGCTAAGTAAGATATTGTAATCTTAATTATAAGCCTTTTGGATGAATAAGCAGAGAAGACAGTTTGAGTAAGCAATAAATGACAAGGAAGTGCTTTTCCTGTCAATAAACAAGTTGCAAATATTGTCAGCTCTCTGCATTTGTGGGTTTCCTATCAGCTGACTAGATCAACCTCAGATCGAAATATTCAAGGCAAAAACTGCATCTATGCTGAACATGTACAGACTTCAGTATTATTATTCTTGAAGTAAAATAGTACATTACAGATTTTGGTACATAATCTGCTTGAGTTCCTGAAACCCACACCCCCAAATCCCAAAAGACAACCAAGTGACATGAACTCTTAAAGGGGACTAAAATCTGTCTTTGATAAGGGAATGTATATTTAAAAAAAACCGTTTAAAAGTTGTTTGAGGGTGGGGATTTAGCTCAAGAATGCTTTAGAACGCTTGCCTAGTGAGCACAAGGCCCCAAGTTCGATCCCCAGCACCAAAAAAAAAAAAAAAAAAAGTTGTTTTACTAGCCTCATAACTGATTTGCATTTGTTTCTTTGCACGTTCTTATCATTAACATGCCTCATGTTTAATATGCTGCTTTATTATTTCTACTTGGCATGTATATACTTTTTACAAGTTGAGGTGCCATCCACACACCCTTTTAAAGTATGCAATTCAGATGCTTTAGTTTATTCCAAGTAGAACAATTATCACCAGCATTTTGCTTAGCCACCCCCCTTCTCATCGAAACTCTGTAACCATTAGCAGTCACTTTTACTCCCCTCTTCTGGCAACCACTAATCTACTTCCTGTCTATGTCTCTATCTTAATCACTCTTAAGTGGAGGCAACTCCTTGGATATCTGTCAATTAGTCTAAGGCAGCAGTAGCAAACTTATTCTGGAAAGAACTAAATAGTCAGTATTTTAGGCTTTAAAGGATATGAGGGTTTGTAGTAACCACACAACTCTGTAACATGAAAGCAAACACACACAATATATAAATGAATAAAACTGTAGATGCAATAAAGCTAGTTATAAAAACAGGCATCTGGTTTTGAGGATGTAACTCAGTGGCAGAGCACCTGCCTCCCATGTCAGAGCCCTGGATTCAATCTCCAGTACTGCAAAAACAAAACCCCGAAATGAGACGAACAAGAATAGGCACTGGGGGGCTGGGGAGTCAGTTCAGTGGTAGAGTGCTCGCCTAGCAAGGCCCTGAGTTTGATCCCTGGCACCAAAAAAAAAAAAAAAAAAAGAACATGTACGAGGTGGATGTGGGGAGCCAAAGATCAGACCAATGATGGTGAACCTTTTACAGACAAGTGCCCAGACTGCAACCTAAAACCCACTATTTATCACAAAGTGCCAACACTGCAATTAAATCCGAATATGGAGGTTTTAGTTCAGAAAAAACAACTGTTACTCGATGCTCAGCTGCTCGGGCAGCTTGGCTTGTGCGCCAGCAGAGAGGGTTCTGTGTGCCCGCTGCGGCATGTGTGCCACGGGTTTGCCACCACTGGTCTAGACCATTCCAAGTCTAGAGCTGTGCAAAGAAATACAATGCAAGCCACGCAAATAATTTAACATTGTATTTTACTTTTTGAGACAAGGTCTTGCCATGTAGTTCTGGCTGGCCTTGAATTTGTGACAATCATCCTGCCTCAGCCTCCCGTGTGCTGGGATTACAGACATATACCATAATGCCCACCTTAACATATTTTATAAGTTAAACTAGGTGACATTAACTGCAATCATACTTTTTTACACAACATATTTAAAACACTATCATCTCAACATGTAATGAATATAAGGCTATTAATAATTAATGATAGTATGAAAAAGAAGGTAAACTAAGTCTTTGAAATTTGTTTTCTATTTTACACTTAAGAGCAAGCTCAATTCATGCTAGTCAATTTTAAAATTTTTATAAGTCCGTGTTTGCAGTACATAACGATTACATTCACCATAGGGATTAAGTACATGTACAGAACACATTTACATTAATAAATTTTAAAGTGCTTAATATCCATGTGGCAAGGGGCTGCCATTTTGGACAGTATAGGGCTACGTGAACTAAAGTAGGTACCCCGATTTTATAGACAAAGAAACAGGCCATAAAGAGATTTACAAAATGTCTGACGGTGAAATCAGTACCAAAGGCCAATTCTGTCTCATACTCTACCTCTGCAGATACTCTGCTACTCTGCTACCCATGTGTAACTCCAAGAACGGTACAAATGTCAGTGTGTCTTAGCTATGTGGCTTTGGGCTAAGTCACACTAAATCTCTCCCCCTGCATATTCCATGGGACAAGAATTCCTACTAACCTCATATAAGGTTCTTTTAGGGATTAAAAAAATACATACATGAAAGGAGTTTGTTAACTACAAAGCATGGTATATAAATAAGACTTTTTAGTTTTCATTTTACCATTTCAAATATTTTCTTCATTTTCTCTCCTTTCACTCAAACATCATTTTTTCTCCCCATTTTTATTTTTTATTGGTACACATTTGCAGTACATATTGTTTACATTCCTCGTGTGGAGGTGGCACATGACGTACATAACACATCCCAATTCCCTTTCTAGCTCCCTTTCCCTTGGCTTCCTCCCAACTCCTTTCCATCTCTTCATCTCCTACCCATTTGAGAAAGATCTATCTCCTTACTTCCTGTTACCTTTTATTTTGCTCTTTACTTATAATGTAAGTAAGATTTTTTAAAGGAAGAAAACTATTAAGAAAAGACAGAAATCACATTCATGCTCAATATATTCAGATTTGTTACTATGTAGAAAAGGAGGAAGATTATCTTGGGTTAGGCTTAAATATTGTTTAAAATTATTATCACCTTTAAAAGTAACTACCCAAAACTAACTCATTCAGGTGAGGCTTAATAAGATGATATGACACAGCTATGTGCCCCAGCCTTCCCACTGAAGTGAGTGTCCTGGTTCTAAGCAGCTCACTTTAGCTAAGATGTCTGTCTACAGGAAACCTTGAACACAAAATTCTGGCCTTCTTTTTAACAATATTTGTTTTTTCCCCATTTGTTGTCAGGTTCTGACATGGAGATGGGTGGTTATTAAGCTAGTCATCTCCAAAGAACTAAACAGCAAAAAACCAATCTGATTAAAAAATGAGCAAATAATCTGAATAGGTATTTCTCAAAAGAAAATAAAAAATGGCCAACAAATATATGAAGAAATGTTCAACAACACTAATCACAGGGAAATGAAATCAAAACCACAATGAGATATTTCACCCCAATCAGAATGGCTACTATCAAAGATTCAAAAATAGGAAATGTTGATAAGGGTACAGAGAAAGGAACTCTCATATACTGTTGGTGGCAATGTAAATTAGTACATCTAATGTATAAAACAGTATGGAGGTTCCTAAAAAAACTGAAAACAGTCCTACTGTAAGACCTAGTAATTCCACTATTATATCCCCAAAGTAGATGAAATAGTATATCAAAGAGCTATTTGCATGTCCACGTTTACTGCAGCACTATTCACAATATGGAATCAACTGAGATGCTCAGTGATGAATGAAAAAATTGGTATATGCACACAGTGGAATACTATTCAGCTGTACAAAAGGATGAAATCCTGCAATTTGTGGCAACATGGATGGAACTGGTGGGCAATACATTAAATGAAATACACCTGGCACAGGAAAGAAAATGCTGCAAGTTCTCACTCATTTCTGGAAGACAGAAAAGTTGGTTAAAGAAGTAGAGAGCAGGATAGAAGTCATTAGAGGCTAGGAAAGAGTGGTTAACAGATACCAAAATATTTGGTGGGGGGTAGTTCTGGTGTCCTATAGTATAGGAAGGTAACTATGGTTTACAACAATTAATTATACATTTGAAAATAACTACAGGAAACGAGTTTGAAGGTTTCCAACATACAGAAATGGTGCTATTTGAAGACAAATAGTAATTTACCCTGAATTGATTATTATACCTTGCATAAATGTATCGTAGCTCTAGTATGCTATAAACAAGTACAAATATATGTCAATTATCTACGCTGTTTAAAGAGCTAAGACTACAGCACTGAATAAAACTCCCTACTGTTAGCAATTGTGCCATAATCTAGTAGTCATAAATGTTTACCTTCAAAGGTTTCTTTCTAATGCTTACCTCTCATACATATCTGTACCAATTCAGTTCATTTCATTTCCATGAAGAAACCTGAAGCCACTTCCTAATACCTATTAAGAAATCTAACTTCCTTTTACAATATGTAAGGTCTTCCACAAACTGATTTCAACCTTATTTTTACTCCTTTATTCACACATGCAACTATTTGGTTCCTATAAAACTGGCATCATTCTAAGCATTCTTTTCTTTGTCCAAGCTGTATTCCTGTAGACTTTTCTTTTCTCAGAACAAAGTACTGCAGCCAGACTGCTGGGGTGATTACCTTTGTACCCTGAATCATCTGCTACCCTGCTGATATTAAATGCTTGAAATGACTATTCATTTTTTTTTCTTTTCTTTTTTCTTTTTGGATGCTGGGGATTGAACTCAGGGCCTTGCACTTGATAGGCATGTGTTCTACCACTTGAGCTAAATCCCCAACCCTGTATTAAATTTTTTTTTTTTTTTTTGGTGCTGGAGATCGAACTCAGGGCCTTGTGCTTGCAAGGCAAGCACTCTAACCACTGAGCTAAATACCCAGCCCCTGTATTAATTTTTTGGGCCCATCTCAAATTCCATTCTATTTGCTTTACTCCTGCCACATTCTCTTTCTTTTCCCATAAATACATAAAATGTCACATCTCTAAAACCATTTGAAACTGTCACGAGCTTCCTTTAACTTTCTGTGTGTGCAAGTATTCATAGTTCTTGTAACAGTTAACATGAACTTCTTAAAAGCAAGAGTAAGAATTTCATGATATTCTCAACAGAATCTCTACTCAATTTTGTTTGAATGCTCTACCATCAGCACTGATAAGTAAGATGAAGAAACACACTGTTGAGGAAATCTGTCTAGAATTAGAACTTAGCAGGACTCAGAGAAAAACGTTTAGTATTACTTAAACACACATCATTTAACACATCAGAAGTGATCCAAAAAATCTGTATGTACATCTTTTTCTACTGGCTCCTATTAAAACCATACATATCTGACCTTATTTCATGTATATAACACAGATATTATAAAAATTCAAACTGTGAATTCATTCTAATAAAAAAAGCTTCTTGTTAAGTCATCATTCAGTCCACTATCATTACTTTCTAAAAGTGTGCTGGACCTTGTGGCACATGCCTATAATCCCAGCACTCTGGGAGGCTGAGATAGGAGGATTGTGAGTTCAAGCTCAGCCTGGGCAACTCAGTGGCTTAGTGAGACTCCCTATCAAAATAAAAAAATAAAAAAGGGTTGGAGATGTAGCTTAATATGAAGGCCCCAGGTTTAATCTCTGAGAGGGAAGCTGAGGCCCAAAGAGCACAAGTCTGAAGCTGGTCTGAGCTACAGTACAGTAAGTTTAAGGCCAGCCTGGATTGCATCTTGAGACCCTGTCTCAAAAAACCAAAACCACAACAAACTAAAGCAAACAAAAACCAAACGCAAACAAAAACAAACTCCTTCCAAAAGAAACAGTGGGTTAAAGCTTGTTGTTCTTATACTTTGAGCATATCTCACAAAGTGTTTATTAAACTGGTTTATATCTATCACTTATATAGCTCTTTGTAATCAACCCATTTAATTCTCAAATTCTGAAAATAATCTTAGATAGATGCTATTCTCTCCACTTTGTAGACAAGAAAAGGGAGGTACAAATGATTACTAATCAACTCCAAGATCACATAATTACTAAGTGTAGGAGCTTGGATTGGATCTTAGGTATTTGTGCTCCAAAGTCTGGGCTGCTATACCTTTTTTTTTTTTTTTTTTTTAAAAAAAGACTACTGCTCCCAAGAATGTGGAGATATGGTAAAATATTCACATCCAATGAGCAATTTTCAAACACAAAATCATACAACAATGTAAAACTTTCTGAATGCACTCTTCATTGCCCAAGTTTCTTTGAAAAAAAAAAAACCAAAAAAACCAAAAAAACAGCTACTCTTATTAAACATTTCCTTAACCCTGAAGGGTCAGACTAAGTTTAATCTTTCTTGCAAAGTACGTGCTAATTTCGACATTATAAAAAATATCAACAGATTTGAAACACTTACTTTTTAGTTAAAAAAAAAAAAAGTATGGTTCATTTTAAAAACTTGGTCGATTGTTTTTTGAAATCTGGCTTTAATCTCTTTCATTTTCATGTGTAGTTTTCTACAAGTAATGTAGTGAATGAATTTCACGATATCTTTGTAATTTTAATCTCTATAACACCCCAATTTTTTTTATTTTTGGGTTTTCAGTTAGAACAGTCCCTCTTAATAGTGGCTTTTATTCAGTTTTTCCATAAACATTCAAAAAAATTAAGTGATTTCCTGTTGGGCAATATAGCTTTGGGGATACCTTTTATTTATTTATTTTATTTTTTTATTTTTTGGTACCAGGGATCAAACTCAGGGCCTCATGCTTGCGAGGCAAGCACTCTAACCACTGAGCTAAATCCCCGGCCCCACCTTTTATATTTACTTGCTCACAAAAGTAGTTCTTTATGTATTTCACTACTGAAATATTATCTAACAAGTTCCCATAGCTGTAATGTTAGAAACATCTGTACTCTGTCCCTCTCAGACTGTGTAATTTGTTCTGCTACTTTGTTTACTGGCGATGTTTCTATGGTGCATCCAAGAGTATACGCTGGCAAAGGAATATGACTGGTTGGTTGTCATATGTTTTGTGCTAATTTTATGATGGCAGAAAAACAAGTGTTCCCTCACATTATGTCCTCTCCTATTTAAACGAGAAACTTCAAGAGAGGCACCTAAGTATTTATATTTACTACAATTCTGTTGTGTCATGGAATAGTGCATAAACATCTCTAAAAAACCCGTAAAGGCTGATCTTCACATTCTGGACTCTTAGAAAGTATGCCAACTGAGATTGTTTCAGAATGAGTGGGCTGGGGATTTAGCTCAGTGGTTACAGTGCTTGCCTTGCAGGCACAAGGCTAAGTTCAATTCCCAGCACACACACACACACACACACACACACACACACACGAGCTAAAATTTCAAGGAACACTGTAATTTTGCAAGGTTTCTTACCAAAAGTAGAAAGGTACTATTTCAAAAACTCTTCTCATTGATTTCAATTTTGGGGGGATCAACTCATGAGACCTGACTAAGCCATCTTAGCTTCATGAGGGTGCGGCTGTGGCCACTCCCACTGTTCAGCTCTGTGCTTGCATTCCCATCACCTGCCATATGCGGTGAGCACTACAGCTGGAGTCCGTACATTAACAGGCTACCTTAGCTTAAATGGGGTAGTAAAACTCAGTTAACCCACTGAACTGGGCACACAGAAGTGGAACCTGTCACAATATACTATCGGTAAATGAACAGGTAAGAGTGCCGCTGTCAACCTGCCAGGATGCCAATGACTAAGCATAAATAAAATGAGTAAAATTTATTTTTTGAAATAAAAAGCTAAGTACAAATAGAAAACATGATCTTCTTCCTTTATTCCAACAGATCCTGTGCACTGCACTCTGGAGACTACAGCCTTAAAACAAGCTGAAGTTAGTTCTAGGACTCCAAGTAATTTGTTCAAGTTCGTAATACTTAACACAAAATATGAGCTGGTTATTTAAAATAAAGATACAAAAGTTACGAAATTCATAGTTAAGATCCTGTTTCATCTTTATAGCAACTCCCTTTTCATTTTTCTTGGTGGTATGGGGGATTGAACCCAGGGCCTTGCACTGAGCTATATCCCTATCCCTCTTTAAATTTTTACACCAGGTATCACTGAGTTGCCCAGGCTAGACTTCGACTTGTGATCTTCCTGCCTCAGCCTTCCAAGCAGCTACAATTTATAGGTGTGTGCTATGGCACACCACATTAAGTTTTTTTTTTTCTCTCTCTTCTTGCATTCTGAGACAGGCTGGCTTAGTACCCATGATCCTCCTGCCTCAGTCTCCTGAGTCCTGGGACCACAGGCATGTGCCACAGTGCCCAACAACATGAATATGTCTTTCCTCCCTCTCTTCCTTTCTTCCTTCTTTGTGGTGCTGGGGATTGAACCCAGGGCCTTTTGCATGGTAGGCAAGAATTCTATCATGGGGCTACAACCCTAGCCCTAACATGAATATTTCTATTAGACAATACCCAAACAGTAAACGGGTATCATTTATCACAGACTAAAGGTTCAAGTTGGCTGTAAAAGTGGTTCTACTTAAATGGTTAACTGCCCTCTTAGTAGATTTTGCTATTTAAAAGAATTATAAAGTATCACCAGATACCATGGCACATGCCTGTGTATCTGTATCCCAGCTACACAGGAGGATGCGGCAGGAGGATCGTATGGTTGAGGCTAGCTGGAACAACTTACCAAGTCTCTGTCTCAAAATAAAATAAAATAAAATGGACTGGCAGTGTAGCTTGGTGGTAGAGTGCTGCTGGATTTGATCCCCAGCACTGGGGGAAAAAAGAAAAGAAAGCAAAGCATATAGAAAGGCAGTGTAGTACCCAATTCATGCTGAAAAGATCAACTTTAGGAGTGTAATATTTGTATAGTATCAAAATTATCACAACAAGGATATTGTACAAATTTTAGGTGGTATCTTTATTTTGCACTTAGTTTATTTATATACATTAAGTGATTAGGTTCTGAATACAATTCTCATTTAATTTATTAACTCTGTACTCTGCAAAGTATTGGTCCTTAAAAATTTGGTGAATTGCCATCTCTATTATCTATAGCTCTATAAACATTTAGTAACTGTGCTGGTCCCAGAGTCTTTGTATTGGGCTACATCCCTATCTCCTTCTCTTTTTACGTTTTTGAGATAGGGTTAGTTGCCCAGGCAGCCTTAACTTGTGACTTTCCTACCTTAGCTTCTCAGAGTGCTGGGACTACAGGTGTGTATCACCAGGCCCAGATCAAATAAATATTTTTAATGTATTTTTTTTCGAGGTGCTGGGGATCGAACTCAGAGCCTTACTTGAGCTAAATCCCCAACCCAAATAAATATTTGTAAAAGCAGAAAAGTTTACAACTGATTTCTCCTTTCTTTGAGGTGGAGATGTCCCTTAAACTAGATTCAAGATTCTCCTCCTCGGTACTATTCTGATAGTTTTCAGAATGGAAGCAGAGAGGTGCAGGTGCAGGGTAAATCTCACTGCATCACATACAGCTCTGGCGTCCTCTTACTCCACCCTCAGTCTCAAAAATCTGAGCTACTGTACTTATATACTTGATCTAGCCTCCAAATTATTTAAATATACCTGGTGTAGGCTTGTAAGGCATGGTACACTGCACAAGCAGTATGGTTATCAACTTACAATCTTCAAAAATTTACAAGAATCTTTTCTATGAACTTCTTTTATCTAGGCCTGAACTCTTTCCCAGATGATTCTCACACTTCTAGTAGAGGAACAAATTCCACCTTGAGATCTCATTCCTCTATCAATCTTAACATTTTTAAAGACAAATTCACCCCTTGCAAGCACAAGGCCCTGAGTTCAATCCCCAGCACACACAAAAAATAAAAAGATAAAAAAATAAATTCACCACTTCATTGTGCTTTAATCCCCTCTTGCACTTCCTGTTTGGTAAAACCACACAGTATAGTAGAAAAATCATGGACTGGTCTCAGTTCTCCCATTTGTTTGGAATTGAGGCAAAAAAGTTTAGGGAGCAGAAACGAGGTTTCCCTGATGAGACATTCTGTTTTATAGAAAATACTGTGGTTTGTCTTAAAGGGAATCCTGAAAACTAGTATCATGAGTAGGGACCCAAGAAATCAAGAAGCTACAGACTATGACACAAGGGAACCCAAAAGATCAAGAAACTAAGACCCAGAGAATCAGACCAGTGTCAAAGTGCTCCAGATAATGAAACATTTCAAAATAGACTACAGGCCACCGTGCTCCCTCTTTCAGTGGTCCGCTCTCTCCCTACAGAGGGTATTTCTTTTGCTGCTTTAATTGGCCCACAGAATGGGCCAATGCTCTGCAGAGCATTTCTGTTACTACCTTTAATAAACGTAAAAGACTACACTAGGAATATAAACCAGAAGTTCAGCAAAGAAAGGCCATGGCAGTAAATACTTCAGGCTTTAGAGACCATAATGCTTCTGTCCTGACTACCCAACTCTGCTTGTGTGGTGCAAAAACAGTCACAGATAACCAAAAATGTGACTGTATTTGAACAAAACTTTATTCAGAGACACAGCCAGAGAGCCAGAGTCGGCCATGGTTTGTGAGGCCCTGGTTTTAAACTATAGTTTCTAGGATGTATTATGGAAGGCAAAACACAATGTAAGCTCTCTGAGCATACATGTATTTGGTTATGCTAAAAGTTGCTATAGCTGATGCTTCAATATATGCTGCCTTGGAATTACTTTGTGTTTGGCCTTTTAGCCATCAATCACTCCTGGAACAGCAATTCTCAAACTTTTTGGTTACAGGATTTTTTTAGACTCTTAATATGTATTATGGATGTCAAAGAGCCTTTGGCTATGTGGCTTAGTTATAGCTATCGTATTCTAAATGTAAACTAAAATTTTTGTCGAGGTATATTATTGTATTTCAAAAGTAATCTAATTATGTACATTACTATACCTACATTAATAATTCTATCTTCCAACGCAAAAAATAATCTGTGATAAGAGTGGCGTAATTTACATTTTACAAATATATTTAATGTCTGGCTTTAAATAGCTGCATCATCTGCTTTTGTATTCAATTTATTGTGATATGTTGCTCTGACTGAAGCACATGTAGAAAATTCAGCTATGTGCTATACACACACATATACACTTACTTCATTTTGTGGTGGTGGGGATCAAAACCAAGGCTTTGTGCAGGCTGGGTAACTACCTAACACTATACTACATTTCCAGCCAACATTCCCAAAGATACAACCAGAAAAGAAAGGAGTATTTCAGTATTTTCCAGACACTATGGGTATCCTTTGTTGATATCACATCAGAGATCAGTGATTGCCACGGCTAGGATGAGAGGAGGAGAGGGGAAAATGGTGAGTGACTGCTAATAGGCATGCGCGAGATTTCTTTTTGGAAGGAAAATGTCCCAAAATTAGAATGTGGTTATGGCTGTGCCACTTTACAAATACATTAAAACTGTACACTTAAGTCAATTTTTTGGTATATCTAAAAATAAAGTTGTTTAACAAAAAGAAAGAAAACATCAAACAATATGGCTACAGTTCAGAAAGAGTAAGAAATGGGCAATTAGACTAGTGCCACAGGCAGGGCAGTCACATTCAAGATTGTGGAATGTTTTCTAAGACCTAACGGGAAGGTGCAAAGGCTTTGAAAGAAGGGAAAAAATAATTACAACGAAAGTCATCAATTGGTATTCTCTTAAAGGCTGTTGCACTGTAACACGGAATCTGGAGCTGCGGGAATGAACTTTTCATCCTTTATGACATTACAACCCACTTGCCCATATCTTGCACTTTGAATGAATATTTGATGCACGTTTGTATAACACACTAGCACTGTTCAACTGGAAAATATTAGCTCACTGAGTTATGCAGATCTTCCAAAATGTAAAGATGCACACATGATGAAGCACTCTTCTACTTAAGCATTCTTAAGTGAAACTAGTTAAAAAAAATATTATGAACGGATGGCAGCAAAGAATACAATGATGTCTGGTAGTTCGGACATTTCACTATACACCATTCTTTTTTTTTAAAAAAAAAATCACATTTGTTAATGTCACAACTGATGCCATCAGAAATTCTTTAAGTAGTAGAAGCTGTCAAGCTCACTGTAGCAGATACGAAAATTCCAAATTTCTAATTTTCACTCAGCAATAAATCATTTTATCATTTTCAAGAAATACTACTCAGTATTATTCTTGAAGTAGACAGATCACTTTATTCTTGAGAAAAATGTCTGCAAATACCCAAATCTGAATAACCATGACAGTCTGTCATTGTTTTTAATTTTTGAAGTTTTTTAAAATTTACTTTTCTTTCTTTCAAGCAAAAATGGAGTAATATGAAATAAGTAGGTAATTCAGTTTAAAACTAATTGTACAAGTGTTTTTCCTTAAGATAACCATCATTCTTCAGTATGCAGCATACCTTATACATCACACAGAACAGTTATAAAGCATGTATCTAAGGATCAAGACTTAATAAAATTAATAATCATTTTTACTGCTTCCATGATGAACCACTGTTTTACTTAAGGACTCAAGTGAAATTTGCAATTTCCCCCTTACTATGAATGAATAGCAAAGGAGAATACAATGACTACTGCTAGTTTGGTGCCACTGTTTTGACCCCAAGTGCAAGCATCAACACAGTGAAAAAGGCACAATGTCTTACTACGAAACTAGTTTTGTCTTCAGGAACTCAACAAGAAGGTCACTGGGGCCCCTTCCCAGGGCTTCACTGACCACACTTTTGTGAACTGCTTGTTGCCCTGGGGAAATGAAGGAGTATTACTTATTACCTATGTCATCTTGGGCAATTCACTAAACTATGTATGGAGCACTAAAGAAAAAAATTATAATATCCCTCCAAAGTTGCTTATCAGGATGAAAAGATGTGAAAATATTTTGTATATAACACCATAAAAGCCTAAGATCTAATAGTACTTATAATGAATAACAGCAGGATTTCAGTAGATACCACTGACTTCATCCTTAACAACCTAGTGTGGTAACCAAGTTTTGTACATTTTGCTTCTGTTTTTCTTACTAGCAATCTTTATACTACTACTTTAATTCAGACCCTTACAATCACAGATGCAAAATCTATTCAAAACCACTGAACAGTTTACCCGGACAGTGCATTTGTTTACGTACTATGGTGTCTCTTAGGCAACTGTCATTTCAACCAGTTGAGTTTTGCTTGCAGGAGACACATTCGTGTCTATTTATTTTATATCGACCATTTTTTGCATATTTTAGAATTTAGAATGTTGTATTTGCCTTTGATGTTTGTTTCTAGTAAAATCTAATAATAAGTTCTGGTTATTTTCTTTTACTAGTTCATGTTTGTTTGTGAAAAATAACCTATAATTTTGTGCTATAATCTATAAAAATTCTTATCACAAGTATGATAGATGTAATTTTTATACTTCTCCACAACTCAGTAATACTTTTTTTTTTTGGTGGTGCTGGGGATCGAACTCAGGGCCTTGGGCTTGCGAGGCAGGCGCTCTAATCACTGAGCTAAATCCCTGGCCCTCAGTAATACTTTTTTGCAATACAAAATGTACACGTTTGGGACACTGACACTGAATAGGAAGGAAGTGTCAAAAGATCTGGAAAAGAAAAAAATCGAGAAAGGGAGAAATGCTGGCATATCACAGAGTAAAAGTCTGTTATGAAATGCGAAGACAAAAAAGATGTTTCCTTATCGTCAACTGTTCATAATACATAAATGATAGAACCTGAGAGAAGAAACTAAAAAAACCCCATAGTGGTCAGTGATTATAATTCTATGGGTGGTACTGACAGAGTTGACCAACATCTAACAAGCTATCCTGTAATCAAAAAGTGAGGAAAAAATATTATAAAATATTTATGCACCTTCTGGACCAAACAATATGGAACTTGCCTGTTATTTATCCAAAACAAAGGGGTTCAAAAAGTCATTTACAATTAGATTAGGTCTAATAGAGATAATTGAAATATATGTGATAGCAAAATGCCAACCAGGGCATACGTCACTGATGTCTTCACCTTATTTAGTGGGCAACGTTTTACTGAAATTATACCACCCACAGGGAAAAAAAAAAAGACCAACACAACAGTGTAAAGTGTGTTGTTCAAAGAAAGATGGGGCTGGGGATTTAGCTCAGTGACAGAGTGCTTGCTTAGCAAGCACAAGGCCCTGAGTTCGGTCCCTAGCACCAAAACAAAACAAAACAAGATAGACAATAATGCAAAAAGAATTTCTTTGGAAAGAGACTAGATACTACTGTCCAGACTGTAACACTGCATTGTGTATTAGATGTTTTAAGATGCCATACACAGAAAAATTATTGAGTAAAATTATCGTTTTTGTATTTCCTGTTATATTATATAAAAATTAATGAAAAATATGCAATTTTTGGTCATCCTGTATTTAAATAATTGGACCAGTAAGTGGGTAATCATCAATACTGCTACCAGGTGAACATATCTAAGTTTTTATCATATCCTTACCCCACTGTGGCCAGTCAAACTTGTCTAGGGTTTTCTCCTTCGGTGTGTCTGAACATGCTCATTTGTTTTATCTGAATCATGTCTGACTGGTTAATCAGTTTCTCTCCTTGCCAAACTTCGCCTTGCCACTTCTACTTATTGGACTACCATCCTATCCTTAAGTGTCCAGTTTAAACCAACTTTTTCTAACTATCCAAGAAAGATAAACTTTGTCCTCTGAATACCTTATGTTACCCAGATGGCTGTTCTTTGTTTGCCTTTCCTTACCTAGACTGTAACCTCTCTGAAGGTAAGAAAATCTTATATTTCTCTTTATTCCCATCAGCATCTATTAGCACAGTGCATTCTGCCTTCCTAATGGCCCTGTGTGTCCTCCACTAGAAACCAGCATCAGTGAAGCACCATTCATACCCAAAGATGTAGAAACTTCCTTCACAGACCTGAGCACTCTGCCTCTTGTCATATACGGTTTCTGGACAAAGTTTTATTTCTAAGGCTTACTCAAATGACAGGGCAAGGTAATTAGTCTCACAGCTTAAGATGCAATTATGCTCTGGTGCCTAAGATGTGGCTATATGTATATGGTAAGATACACAAAGACGTTTAAGTAGATTTAAGGTATGTTTCTTTTTTGTCTTTTTTTGAGACAGGGTCTCCCTATTTGCTGTCTTGAATCCGTGATCCTCCTGCCTCAGCCTCCCAATGGTGTGATTATGATGTGCACCATCACATCCAGGTGGTATGTTTCAGCATAACAAATTAAATGAAATAGGTTACTTGGGCTGAAGCAAGTTAAAAGTCCCAAGTTCAAGATGCAAGGTGGCAAAAAAGGAATACTAGCCATGAGTTATAGCATTATTGGCCAGTAAGCCAAATCAAACAGGCAATAAATCAAAGGTAGAAGCTCTATACTGAAATTCAACAGCAACTGAAAGGTAGTATTGGGTTTAAACCTTAGGGTTTAAAATTTGTATGAAATAACGAAACCCTTTTACCTCTATGTTTTGGAGCCCTTATCTGTAAATGGCGCTGTCATTATCTGCTGGGTAGAAATACTACAGGGCAGTGAAAACACAAACTTTGAAGTAGATGGATCTGGGTTAGTACTAACATACTTTAGGTACTTAAGTCTCAGGTTTCTCATCTGTAAAATGGGTATGATGCCACCTCAGAGCTATTGTGAGGACAGATGTTTGTTACTTTCCAATAATGTCTATAAAATTTTAAAAATATACCTCCTAAGGTACTCAGTAAGCATTCCTCCTAGATAGACATACATTCCTCGCCTTGCATGCTGCCTGCTGTGTTATATTTAATAAATGTCAACTCTTATAATTATTTTGTTATAAGAAATTTCAGAACAATGATTATAAACTTTAATTTTACACCCCATTATACCCAATCATTATTTATTCCAACTATAACACTTTCAGGACAATTCACAGAGTAGAAGCAGGATTAAATTTACAACACATACTAAGAGAAAAAGTTTAGGAACAAGGAAATAAGTGGGAGACAAGTTAATCTATATTAGGAATATCACCTATTTATAAACTTACAGCACTTAATTACATACTTATTCATTGAAACAAGTCATGTATTATTTACTTTTCTGCCAAAGGCAAAGTCACACATAAATTTAATTCTTTCCCACAACTATCCTTCATTTTAAGCCATTCCACCTGCAGCTGTCTTGGCTCTAGATCAATTTTACTGGGATACAGGGAGAGGACTGATCTTACCAGTTCTTCAGACATTTCAAAACTGCAAACATTGAAAAACTGTAGCAGCCATTTCATACCACTACTCTACAGGGTGAGAGCCATACTCTGGTTCCTAGAAACCACTTAAGTCTTCTCTGGTTGTCCCCACCCCCATGGAATGAAAAATTTAAAAGTGGATTGGTGGTACTTGGATGTACAAAAAAATGGAATTCAACAAAAGTCTCTCATAGTATAAGGAATCAAGCTTTAGTTTGCTTAACTGGGCAGAGTAACGCATACTGGCAATTCTAGCACTCTGGGAAGCTGAGGCAGCAGGATTGCAAATTTGAGCCCAGCCTGGGCAACTGAGAGAGACTCTGTTTCAAAATAAAAAATAAAAAGGCCTGGTGTGGGGTGGGTTGGGGATTTAGTTCAAGTGGTAGAGCGCTTGCCTAGCAAGTGCAAGGTCCTGAGTTCGATCCCTAGCATGCTCCCCACCAAATCCCACTCCAGAAAAGGGCTAGAAAATACAGCTCAGTGGGAAGGTCTTGATTTCAACCCCCAGTACCACCCTCCCCCGAAAAAGTTTGTTTATTTTGCAAACTAAATTTTTTAAATGGGTCAATTATAACACCAGCAATTGGAAAATTAAAAAACACAGAAATGTTATTTATGGGATATAACACATTGTGTTATTTAGAAAAATTCACAACAAAGTGCACATCCAAACCTTTTAATAATGTTCCAAGTACAGAATTTTTCTTTCGTATGTCAAAGTCCAAAACTGGCCTAATAAGTAATTAGGTCTCCATCAAAATAGAAATCTATTTTAACATTAATAGCAATGGACAATTTTGCTAAATTCTTAATACCAAGGTAACAGTTCTACTTTTGAACAGAGGTAAGTCACATATACAAATCTGGAACCTTACTCATACGAAAGGTGTCCAAGTCATAAATAATTTGCTTCTGGCATATGAATATTTACTAGTACCACACCAATGTCTAAAATACTTGGTCATATATCCTTCCTCTAAAAAAAACAAAACAAACTTACTTAAAACTTTTACCACTCGCCCATTATGATCAATTAAGAATTTTCTTTAAATGTTTATATTCTTGTGACACAGAACAGCATCATATTTTTATGCCACTCTCTTTATTAAGAACCTTGCATATAACTTCACAGGCTCCCAAACTTACCTTTTCATTTTTTTTGTCTGTCTCTGGTGGTTGCTTTGCTGTTACACTTCGAGGAGTTCGAACAACTTCATCCTCAGCTACTTCAACAGTCCGTCCATTTGGCTACATAGGCAACAAGAAAGCATGATGTTATCAAGGTGGCTGGCAGATCAAACCACAGATTTATACTTCAAAACATATACCACAATCAAATTCTATCCCCACGGACATTACAAGTTGTTTCTGTATAGCAATATTATCTAAGAAGACTTGATGGATTGCCCTAGGTAACAGCGTTTTGTGATATAAATATAATGAACTATAAATAAAATCCTGTACCACAAATTTTCTGATCTCACCCAGGTATCAGTCTTTCTAACAAGGACAACAGAATAAAGGCAGTGAAAAGACATCTGAACTGTGTTTGTACTAGCTATGTAATCTCAGATCAGTTCACTATTTTAAGTCTTATTTCTATGTCTGTAAAATGATAGGTCTGACCTAATGGTATTCAAGAGTCAGCAAACTTTTTTGTAAAGGGCCAGAGAGAGAAAATATTTTAGGCATGCTGCAACTACATAACTCTTCCGCTGTACCACAAAAGCAGCAAGGATGATATATACAAGCAAATGCTAGATAATTTCTAATGTTGCCTCTAATCCTATAATTTAGTGGCTCTACTATTCTGGGATTAAGAAGTTTTACCACTCATTGCCACAACCTGCAAGACTGCTTTCTTGCCATTCCCCAAACGATAGATTGCACTTAGAAGTGTCCACGGGTAGAATCAATTCTGTGATCCCGAAATCAAGCTTTAAAGCATCAGAATCATTTCTTTTTTTAAGTAACCATTTCTGAGCCCTGTCAAAATTGTACACAGACTGAGGAGTTTGAACAGGGCCCAGGTATCCACATATAACCTTTTTTTTGGGAACCTTATCACTTTTCACTTGTGCATTCCCCTCATATTCAACACAGTAAAGTCAATAAATCATGTACTAGTTTCAGAGCTCCAGTTCTTGCAGAATAGACCTCTACCAGACTGCCTACTCATAGTACAGCTACATGTAAGAAAACAATGAATGTTCAAAGTTTCTATAACTGACTTAACCTGCCATTTGTTAAAAATGATCAGAAACATGCAGTTGGAAAAAGAGACAATTCATTTTTTTTAAATTTTAAAACATACTTATTTTTAATTTTAGTGGTACATTTTAGATACATATAATAACATTTGTCATAGGGAATTTGGACCTGTACGTGATATATCTTCTACTTTCTTTCCGTTCTCCTCCCCTTCCTTTAACTCTTCTTCCCCTCCCTATTTACAAAAGCTTTGTTTCCATTTCTTCCCTTCTAGTCTTTCTCTTTTCTTGTCCCTCCTGCCTTTCCCCCTCTTTCCTCTCTTATTCCATAATAGAGACTATTTATACTCTAAAACTCAAATTGTAAGCTTTCCAAAGATTTGTGGCAGAAAATCAAAACAAAAGCTGTGCTTTAGCTTATTAAATTCCTAATTAATCAAAATTCAATCTTCTGGGTCTTAAGCAACTTGCGTACGTGTAAGTTCACCAGGCGATGGGTGAGAGACAGTACATGGAGAACGTTAAGAAACCTCAGGAAGGCAAGTGGACTTAGGGGTGGAGATACACCAGGAGAGTAAAACTTTGTTTCCGCTTTCTAATATTACTATCTTACCTATGTTCATGCTGTTTCTTCTCCCTCTCTCCTCTTTCTCTCATATCTCTCTCATCTTTTCATAAGTAGTTTACAAGGTTTACATCTTCAAAACCACACTTCAGGGAACTTCCCATCATGGTCACCAAATGAAAGATTAAAAAGTTTTCCAAACAAATATGACCTCTGAAACCCTCAATTAGTGACAAAAATGGTCTGATAGATTTGAGAACACTCAGTTCCATTTCACAGGCTGAAACGATCAGCAAACCAAAGGTATTCACATGCTCCTACTTGTGTCAATTTTAGTTGCTTAACTGTGGCTGTTTTCTCTGGCCTACCGCAGATCTCTCAATTTTCCACTAAGTCTTTGGATTTACACAGCTCTCATCACGTCCAGGACTCCAGATGTTATTACATACCTGGTATCACGAAATAACAAGCCTCCTATCCCAAAAGTAAAATCAATGGAATTATTGGGCAGCAGAAACAGTACATACCACATGGGCTGTCTTATCAAACAGCAGTGGCAATCTGTCCTTTTCTACTGCCAATAGCTGTTCTAGAAGGCCCAATCTTGAAAATTAATCATATTTGAATTAGCAACTCCCTAAATGGGAACATATTATACATATAGATCTACTCATATATACAGTAAATAACCGCAAACACCAAATCTAATGTGTCTGCCTTTGTGACTGTAATATGTTTTTATACGAAAATACTGTTTTCCCTGATCAAGGAGCTTTTAGCTGTATGTGTATCTTTCGTAAATTTCTACAGATTAGCCATACATAGGCCTCTCATTGTAATCCACCTTAAAATTCTCTGGAGAGTTTAGAGGTATTCCCCTCTAAAACCAAAGCTTCATACATGGTATACAATCAAACATGTCTTTCAAATTTCTTAAAAATCAACTGTAACAGAAAAATGATATAATGAATTCATGTACATGGATGAACTCCTTAGAGGCATCACTAGATCTTATTGTTTTATCTTTCTCAACTTTTACCGTGGGTCCCTTTTTTAAAATGCACGTGGAGAACAGTGTGTGTTGGCAGGGGTGGTGGTAAAGCAGAACAGGAACACCTGCTGACAATCGGAATGGAGTGGGAAAGCTAGAACTCATTTTCTGACTTCTCATTTTAAGGAAATAAAATAGTTCATGTTAGTCAATCTTTATCAACTCCATACAATTTTATAAACATATATTTAATACTGAACACTTGGCTGGGGACTGTGGAAACAAGACGTATGAAAGAAATCTGCCTTGAAGAGTTTCAAGCAGCGATGGGGAAACTTTTAGACCCCTTCATGATAACAAACAGCCAGCTGCAGTGTGCTGTAGGCTCGCCACCACTGGTTTAAGGATTCAAAACAAAATAAGAAGGCATCCGTAATAACAGCCTTCTTCATTTGAGCAGCCTTTACTTGTTAAACAAATTCTGAATTGCAAAAGAATCTGCATCTGAGATAAGCATTTATAAGGTTTAACATCTGACTTCTAAGATAAAACCATCTAAAACTCAATTTTCATTTAGTTATGTACATTTTATTTCTAGCCACCAAAATGTAAAGATCATAACTTCAAATTTAAAAAAGCTAATCACTGTGATTTGTAAGGGTTTTCCTAACTCAGTCCTTGATTTCATCATCTGTACGTATGAGAAAACTGCACCTGTCTTTCAGGCATCTTGGTAGAATACAGTAAACGAGTCCATGTGAAAGCATATTTGCTCATATTTCCTTCTAATATGTTTCTCTCCAAAATTATGATGGTCCATACCCTCTAACTCCATGTTCCAATGTTAAGGTCACTCTTCTACTAGCAAGCTCATAATAAGTATTAACTCAGGACTCGGACATGCACTTATCAGGCACAATGCTTCAGACACAAATTATTTCAGGAAGCTAACAGATTACAAGTGATAAGCAGATATATCCTCTAAGAGGCTAAAAATAGTTCAGACTTACTCTGGAGACAGTGCTGTTATCTTTTTTTAAAAAACAAAAACCAAAAACCTGGTTCTAGTTTTACTGTTTTCTAAGAAAACTCCATTATTTACCATGCATTCACTTACTCAATGCTCTGCAAGTAAACATAGTAATGTGTAGAACCCTTAAAACCTCGAAACAAAGAAAAGGTAAGGCATAATCTCTGCCCTCAAGATGCTTAGAACCTAGCAAAGGAAGACAAATACACAATAACACATACTAAAATGCAAGAGAAAAGGTATATTCTCCCCTCTCCCTTTCTTTAAGGAGTATGAATTTTGAAGGTAAGTTTAGAGACCAAGATTAGAATCTTGAAAGTGTGTTACTCTGGATAAGTTAATATTTCTCTAGAGTCCCAATCTGCTTAGGTGGAAGTTACATTGAGCATACAGGAGGCAAAAGTGTATATATACTTTATGTTCATCCCCAAAAGATAAAAGACAAGATAGGAGAAATCAGAAACAGCATTGTCTTTGGCCAACAGGCTGGACTACAAGGTGAGCCTAACAACTACTAATAATTTCAGAGTTCACGCCATGTACCCTGCCAGATGCTTTAGATACATTAACCTAACAAATGGCAAGACCTAGTTTTAGTCAATTTCTTTCAGTTATGAAGAGCTTTGGTACAAACTCCAGACAGAACTTCTTGTCTGCTTGTTCAAAAGCACAACTGTATTTTTTTTTCCCCTGACAAATGTTGTGCACATTATCATCTACATATACGTTAGCTTCAGACATAATAATCTACCTACTTTAAAATTCAACACCAATTTTAAATACTTCGTAACTGAGAGAACAATCTTACATATATGACTCATAATTCATATTTGAAAAAATCTGCATATATGTTGATTTCATTTTGTGGTGAAGATCCTTGTGCTCTCCAAACAACTAGCCAAATGTTTTCTTTTCATTAAAAAAAAATAAGAGTTCTCAGACAAAACAGAAAGGGCTGCTTATCTCAAATAGTGTGATCAGGAAAGGGTTTACTGAGATGGTGTTTTGTTTTTCTCTCTTTTTTAAATTTTTCTTGAGATAGGGTCTCCCTATGTAGTTTAAACTGGCTTCAAACTTGTGATGGTAATCCTGCCTCAGCATCCCGAGTGCTGGGATGACAGGTGTGGGCCACCATGCCCAGCCATGGGAGATGGCTTTTAAAGTGAGATTCAAAGACTTATAAGGTAGGGGTGTGTGTGTGTGCTCCATAAGTGTTAATTCTAGCTCATGAGAAGGCAATGGATTATGAAGAAAGAACAGTGTAATTCTAAGCAGCAAATGAGAGGAAACTAATGATCAGTTTAGAAGGAAAAGCAGGTGCTAGACCACAAAGGCCTCAGAAAGATTTTGAATACAAAAACTATTGAAAAAAAAGGTTGGTTTTAGGCAAGAAAAAGGATTGGATGCAGTCAAGGGAAGGTTACTGCTACAGCCTGTGAGCTAAAGTGACAAGATTGAGAGAAGAATCAGACTGAATATATATTTTGGAGAAAAAACTGATAGTACTTTACTGATTGATTACATATGAGGTAAGGGAGATATAAAGGTAGAAAAGGATTAAAACCAAGGATCATTCTTAAAGACTTATGGTTTGATTAACAAAAAGATAGTAATTTGCCATTTACAGAAGAGGGGGTCAGGTGTGGTGGTGCATGCCCGTAATTCCAAAATGTGGAAGGTTGAGGGAGCAGGATTGCCATGAGTTTGAGGCCAGTCCTGGCCACATAGTGAGTTCAAGGCCAGACTGTACTACAAAGTGAAACCCTGTCTCAAAGTATATGCTTAGACATGAGGTTCTTTGAGATGATAAGAATGGTCCAAATACAGATATGCGGAGATAAATATACAGATAATCCTCAATATACTATATTGATTTTGCATTGATGATTTTTGCCTATTCACTAAAATCTGTAACCACAAAATCAATACTTGAGGTACCTCTGCAGTCATGAGGATACATACAGTGCTGCCAAAAACTTGAGTTGCCCTACAGTTCCCAGATGAGGTCAAGGCAACAGTCTGCCTTATTTCATTTTTTCAAAATTGTAAACAATTGTTCCTCGTGAGGCCTATTTAGAGCCACGTATTTTCCATTTTTGTGCTTTTTGTTTGTAATTTCACTGTTTGACATGGCCCCTAATCGTAGCACTAAAGTGTTGTCTAGTGTTCCTAAGTGATTTGCAAGCAGGCTGCAATGTCTTTTAGTGAGAAAATATGCATATTAGAAAGCTTTGTTCAGGCATGAATTCTGGTATCATTGGCCATTTCAATGTTAATTAATCAACTACCTTAAAGAAGGTGTCTTTAAATAGAAATAACGCAAAACAAGGCCATGTATTAATTGGTTACTAAAAACACTGTGACTGGAGGGTTGCAGGAATCCACTATACATTTTTCCTAAGAGCTCTAGTCAGCACTCACTAATTCAGTGGTTGCAGGGACTTTACAGAACATAACTGCTGAAAATAACAAGAATCAACTATATCAATCTGTTATAAAGTCCCTCCTATGTGTGTAAACACTGATGTGTTCTATGCTGCCATTATGGATGAAATGTCGAGCTACGTGCTATTAGAACCACATGAAATGGGGATATTAGGCCATTTTGATTACATATATGGCAACTACAGTTTCCACTAAATATGGAATATTGTGCTAGGTGTTACAAGGAACATATTAACTGAAGTGGGGGAATGAGTGATGGCTTTAAAATTGAGGCAGGCAGGGGCTGGGGATTTAGCTCAGTGGTTAAAGTGCTTGCCTGGCAAGCACAAGGTCCTGAGTTCGATTCCCAGCACCAAAAAAAAAAAGAGAGAAATGTTTAAAATTGAGGCAGCATTACAGCTGGGCTTTGAAAGATTGGTAAAACTTGTTAGAAGAAACAAGATCCTTTCAATGCACAAAAATAGTATCAACAAAGACATAAAAGTCTAGCTAAACAGAATTATTTACCTTAGGAACAGAACTGAAAGATAAATCTAAGGTTTAGGTCATAAAGGGGCATGAGCATCATATTACAGACTTTGGATCTTATTCAACACTTGATGGGGACACTACTGAAGAGATGTGAATGTGAAAGTCACATGGTCAGAGTTGGGCTTGGAAAGACTCAACTGACATGAGTAGGTAGAAAATTTGGCAACAGAGAGACTGAAAACAGGCAAACCAGTTAGAATACTGCTAGAACAGTCTAAGCAAAAGGCAGGAAGGAGTGGCACAAAAACCAAAACAGAAATAATGACTACAAAAGACATTACATACTATTAGGATAACTTATATAGAAATATATAGAAAGGATGGATCTTACAAAATGATAGTCAGATAAAACAGACACCTTCAACTGTAAAACATAAGTAGGTGGCTCATATGGCCTAGCATGCATAAAACTAGCATGTCCAATAAAAACAGGTTGTATAATTCAATAATTATCTTTTGAGTGCCAAACATCGGGGAAGGTTATACACTACCAAACAAGAAAAAATAATTATACTACAGAAAATCTTTATGAAAATTCCTACATTAACATACAAGTAATTATCTATTAAAATGCATTATCTTTGTAGCTGACCCTGATTATATGCTGAAATTCGAAGTAACAACTGTTGAAGACCAATTATGTCCAACTAAGTCATTACTTGATTAAAAGTCAAATGAGAAAATATTGAGTACTTGTTTGAAACCTCCACTGAACAAAGGTGTCATGAAAATACTTAAAAGATGAGCATTTTTTAAAATGCCAAGAACTAGCTGGGCATGATAAGGAGGATTACAAATTCAAACCCAGCCTGGGCAACTTAAACCCTGTTTCAAAGTAAAAAACAAAAAAGGGCTGGGGATGTAGCTTAGTAAGATGACCCTGGGTTCAATTTCCAGGACACCCCCTTAACCAAGAATTAACCTAACCCGATGAAAGTATTCCCCTTTTCTGGTTTTAAAAGTGGAACATCTGCAATTCATATCCTAAAAGATTTAGGGAAGATTAAGGGACAAAAACCAAATTGATAGAAAAATTTCAATACATACTTATCAACAGATTGAAACAAATGAAGACTTAAAAAAGATAAATACCACCTACTCTATAAATAAAAACAATCAGAAACAAATTTTGAATATGAGGGTTGAAAAATTTGGAATGAGTTAAAACTAAAAACAGAATAAAAGTAAAATTATATCTAAGCAAAACATGCCAAAAAATATGAAACATCCTTATAAAGAAACTGTAGTTTATATTACTGAACCCACTTAAATAAAAGTGTACCGTAAACCAACGAGGGATTACACCTATAATCCCAGCACTCTGGAGGCAGGGGAAAGAGGATCACTATATTGGCCAGCCTAGACTTTATAGTGAAATTATGTCCAAAAAAAAAAAAAGGTACATAGTATTCTAAAACGTATGTCACAATGATATGTAATAAAGACATGAATTATAAGATTAAACATTGCTCCACTTAGAAAAGTCTTATAGTATGGATCTTAGAGCTGTGTATCAGTAATGGGCAAGGATTACCAAGAAAGCGTGTTATAAATGCAGATTCCTAAAAGCTGAGGGCAGAGGCACACACCTATAGTCTCAACTACTCTGGAGACTCAGGCAGAAGAATCATTTGAGCCCAAGAGTTCAAGGGTAGCCTGGGCAACACACTCAGGCCAGTCTTGAACCAAACAGAAGCAAAAATCAAACAAAAAGCAGTTTCTCCAGACCCAATTTTAGATTTGGAACTTTTAAGATCTGTGGTAGGACTCCAAAATCTACACATTGGACAAGTTTTCAAAATGGCTCTATGGCAAACAGGGACAGCACTCTGAGGAATCCTGCAGTTTCAACTCAACTACGATCTTCAATTTATAAACAAGATAAGCCAAACATGTAAGGTTAAATGCTTTACTCGAGTTTAGCGTTTCTCATTCTTGACAGGCAGAGTATCTTCCTCCAAACCTGGGCCTTCCTTCACTGTTTCTCTGGTCACTCCCACTATCTTGCTCCCATCTCCTTACCCACTTTAAAAGCCAATTTCTGTGATTAGGCATTTTGTGCCTCCCAGAGGCCACATGCGTTGTATAGCTAATTTTCTGAATATATCTAATAGTCTCTCAGTATCTAGGGAGTTGGTTCCAGGACTCCCAAGGATACCAAAATCTGCAGATGCCCAAGTCCCTCATGTAAAAGGATGTGGTATTTGCATACCAGCTATACACATCATCTCTACTTTATAATACTTAACACAATGCATATGTTATGTAAGTAGTTGTTATACTCTATTGTTCAGGGCACACTGGCAAGAAAAAATCTTGTATATAGTATAGACACTTTTGAAAAACTGTTTTTGATTCCCGGTTGGTTGAATCCATGGATGTAAAATCCACAGATAGGGTGGCTGACTGTATATTCTTTTCCACAACTGGAATAAAGGACTCCCAGAGGAGAAACCGAGCTTTTACTCTTGTATTCCTTCCACAGTGAGACTGTATAAATAGTCTATTCCTTTTTACTGCCTTCGATTTGTATGCAGCATCTTGCTTCTCTCCAAGTAAATATGTTGCATAGTACAAGGCACATAACAAGTACTGAGTAATACCTTACACTTAGCCCAATTAAAGTTTTTCAAACTGTGTCAAGCCTCACAATCAAATGTTAAACTACTTTAATGGGTCACAATATTAAAAAAAGATAAACACAAGAGTCTTGTGTGTCATAAAATACACTGCTTATTGACTGGAGTTGCAGTCAAAAAAGTTTGAAGGCCACAATTTTGTAAACGTTGATTCAGCTAAGCTTCTCTAGTACAATATTCAACATTTGGCAGGAAAAGATACAGATTCTCAACCAACTAAGATTCAGTCACGATCTCCCCTCTCTGTTCCTCAAAGCTAATACTACGTTTTTAAAATTCATTAAGTCTTAAGTCTAATGTGGATTTTTCACAGTATAAGGGCTCACCAGAGTCTGTTCATTCTTCAGAGAGGCCATTCTAGTGTTATTATGCACTTCAGAGAGGCTCTTGGAGCACCTGTCTCTTGCCTCACGTCCATCTGAAATTCTAGGCAGGGCTTTGAAAATTTCACGTCCTACCACATCCACACAATGTTTTTTCTTTATCCTGGAACAAACGTCTCTATTTCCACCATAACATTACTTTCCTGATGCTCTCTATGCAATTTTTAATTATGTGTGTTTCAATTTTCTCTTCTCCTAACTTGACAATGACAAAATTGTGTCCTTTTCTAGGTTTCATGTGTTTATCTTCCTAATCAGCAAGCAAAATGTGAATGCTTATACAAGCCTAAGAATACACTGTGACCTGTCACTCTAATACTGCTACCAACAATACTCTCATTAGTTTCAAGTCAAACCCAACTTCATGCAATAACTTTTCTAAATCCCTTCAACGAATTAGTTGCCCAACCTCCAAATCCTTAACACTCTGTTCAAACTTCTATCAGCACCTATCAGTCTATACAATAATTAGTTATCAATCTGCATCTTACACTAGTCCCTACGATTAACTTGACTACACTGTGCATACCTCATACTGCCCGCGAACACACTGGAGTGTACTTCCCTAGTAAGGCCTCGGTACTGGCTTACTGAATTGTACCGAAAAATAAAAAGTAAAAAGGGTGAATTCAGTGGATATAAAAACAGGTTAGGCAGGAGATGTTTCTAATTCTGCACAGCCTCCGTATTTTCAATTTGCTCAACTGTGAAGTATTTTGTAAAATAAAAGTATGAAATTTAATAGGAGAACCACAGGAAAATAGCGGTAAAGGATATAGAAGCAAAACACGAACGCCGATGTAAGGGATTCTGTCCTGTTTCCACACGTGGTGCCGGAAACACTCTCCCCAACCTTCAGCATTCTGCGCTGTCATCCGGTTTTACTCTATTTCTGATCCTCACCACGTGTGTAGTGTACAACAGACCACTTCATGAACTTGCCTTAGCGCTTTCTTATGGGGCCATACATCCCTCAAAGAGTATTAGGTAACCGACTCCCTCTTGCCCTGCTCCTGTTCTGGCCTCCACTGCCCACGTACACCAGACCAAGAGTGTGCAACCATTTTCCTTCAAGAGTCCCCACTAAAATGGAAGCAGGTCTAGACTGGACAGCTTTGATCCTCTTTAGGTCACCGTGTTTCCTCCACTGGCTACCGTTGCGACAGATGATGGGATAGACATGTCTTCCAGGAGATCTCTCCACAACTTCCCAATGTCACCACCCAAGGTCCCAATTCCCTTCCACGTGCAGCCAGCGCTTGTAGGCCTCTTGGAAGGGTGCGCTTATTCTGGCGACCAAAGTTCCTCAGACAGCTTGACTTCTGGGTACTCTTCTGTACACCTACCCCAGACCCTCAACTAACTTCCTCTAAAATGGGCCTCCCCGTCCGTCCTCACGCTTCCCGGGTTTCCCCTGCTGCCCAAACGGTGCGGCCCCAGTCCACCTCCCCTGGTCCTTGGGGAGCCCTGCGCCTTGGCCCGCGCCGACTGCATCTGCATGCTTAGGGTTGGGGCCTGGCCTCCCCTGGCCTGCGGTCCCTACCCCCCGGCCCCGACTCACTTTGGGCTTCTCGGGAGGCTTCTTCCGGTTCTTCTTCTTCGGCTCCTCGCCCCGCAGGCTCCGCAGCAGGGCCGAGTCGTCCGGGGCCGGGCCCGGCGCGGCCACCGCCTCCTCCCGCCAGCGGGGCGGGCTCCTGCGCTTCTTGCGGGCGCCGGCGCACGCCGCGGCCCAGCCGTAGCCCAGCAGCACGAGCAGCAGCAGCCCGAGCGCGCCGGCGCCCACCAGGATCACCCAGCCCGGATACCGCCGCGGTTCCAGCCCCAGGTCGAGGCCCAGCTCCGTGCGCAGGAAGCCCAGGGCGACCGAGAGCATCTCCCGCAGCCGGGCCGAGCCCTCCTCGGCCTGCTGGGCCAGCTCCTCCTGCCAACTCCGCGCAGCCATCTTCCCTCCCGTCAAGGGGACTCGCGGGATGACGCCGGGGCGCGGGGACACCGCGGAAGAGCCCAGCGCAGCGCCGAGGTCCGGGCCACTTCAGGCCGAACGCATCGCTGCCACCCCTCGCGCCGGGGCCGGGGCTCGGCCGGTGCCGCTGTGGCCGCGGGGAGGACGGGGGGGCTCCCAGGTGCCCCCGTATCAGCCTCGCGCCGCCCCCGCCGCCAGGAGGAGGGGAGAAGGGAGGGAGTGTCTCCAGCGGCGGCCGCTAAGCGGCGTCTCGGCGCCGGCGCCTGGCCCCGCTGTCCTCCCTCGGCGGAACAATGGCTGCCGGAGCTGCGAATCACGGCGTGCGCGGGGGTCGGCCGAGGGTCACGTGGGTGCGGTGGGTGTGACGTGAGGTCACGTGGGCGGAGACGGGGGCGGAGGCTCGGCGGGTGAGGTAGGCGGTGGTGGGTGGGGACGGAGCGCACGGGGTGGTTGACTCCGACATGCGGCAGCGCCTTTGAGTGGCCGGCGGCGCTGAGCTAGGAGACGTGGAGCTCCGAATGAGTGCCGGGGGACTGGGTGCTTGTGGGAGGCGGGGTGGGAAGAGTGAGGAAGCCGGTTGCCCGGTGCAGCTCGCGGCCGCCCCCGTTGATGGCAGTCTTTCAGTTACGATTTTGAGGTGATGGAGTGGAAAAGAGTTTTCTTCCTGAGGTCACTGTGCACCCCGGAGTCTGTTTTTAGTTCCCAGAATTTCAAAGCTGGGAAGCTCGAGGGCGGCATTATTATTTTCCTACTAATTTGTAGCTTTAATAAGTAATAAGAGTAAGCACATTAGCTTGTATTTACATGTAGAGCTAGTTTTCTCCTTGGGTTTCATTTTAAACTTTCACACAACACTGCTAGAGTTTGAAAAATTTCAATGAAACAAAATGTGTTGACCAACTTTGGGAAGTAGCGTTAGAAGGAAACAAATTTTCAGATTTTAAGTACAAAGATGTTTGGCAGCTACACTAGAGTAGAGTAGTATTCAAATTTCATTTTGCTATGAGGAGATTTAGTGTTTTGTCATTAAATAATAATTAGTGTGTAAGCAGGTGAGACGAATATAAACACCGAATGCTAAAAAATGTGATGGTGTTTTGACCTACTTTGTAGCAGTGGTGTAATGCATGTGATTAATGGGTTGAAGGGAATTTTGTAAATAATAAAAATAAACTACTCATGATAACTTGATACAGACTTATAATGAAAGACTATAAATTATAAGGCTGGAAGACCATTAGAAGGTGTCATTGGGGGACTGGGGATTTAGCTCAAGTGATAGAGCGCTTGCCTAGCAAGCACAAGGCTGAGTTCCATCCCCAGCACAGCCCCCCCCAAAATGATGTCATTGAAATCTTCTTCAACGCTAACAAATTTTATTAAGATTCTTGAAATAAGGTTTATGATCTTACGTGTTTATATTGGTTCCAGACAGGAAGGGTCATGACTTAAGTAGTTCTGTTGACCAATCTAGATTAGCACCTGTGGCTTTATGAAATTGAACTATTACAGTAATTGTAGTGGGATGTGCCAGGCCCTTTGGCCGTCTGGCAAGTATTGATTCAGTAAAATTATATTACTTTTCTTTTTTTTTCCTGTAACTCTTTAATCTTAGAAAACAAATATCTTCATTGTATTTGGCTATACAGATACACTAATTTCTAACTTTCTACATACTGTTTTTTGCTTAATGTAGTCATGAACACATTCATGTCAGTTGCTAATACTCACAAAGCCCACCAAGAACACAGCTGTAGACCCATAAACTAAGATTTATTGATTTGCACCAGAATGAAGTTTAGGTAAAATTTAATGAAGCATTGTTTTGAAAGACCCAAAGCAAGGCTGTGCATGAATAGGGTTAATGCCAGCTCTGGTCTAACTAGACTGAGAATCTAATTCCTTGTAAATTGCAAAGTTAAGATTAATGTGAAATGTGTCTGAAACTCCTTACCCAAAGCCCTGCACCTGGGTTGGAAATACAGTCCGCTTTTTTGGGGGGTTGGGGGAAATGACCTTACAAGAGAATACCACTCAAATAAAAAGGAATGAACTACAAATACAGCAAGTAACATGAATGAATTTCAGTTACGCTAAGTGAATGAAGCCACAACTACACTATTGTACATAGTGTATGAGTCCCCCTATGCAGAATTAGAAAATGCAAACAGATCCATAGTGATGGAAAGCAAATGAGTAGTTACTTGAGGATGTGGGCACAAAGAGAGGTGGAAGGGAGGCAAAGAGGAACCAGAAAACTTCGGAATGATGGATATGTTCATTATCTTGGTGGTTTTACAGGTGTGTTCCAGAACTTAGCAAATTGTGTGTTTTAAGTGTTGTAGCTGATGTCAGTTATACTTAAATAAAGCAGTTCTAAGGCACATTTGAGCTTCGAGTTGATTGATTGCTTTTTTTGGGGGGTATCCTGGGGATTGAACTCAGGGCCTCGTGCTTGCTAGGCAAGCACCCTACTACCTGACCTGAATCCCCAGTCCCAGTAAAGCAGTTCTAAAAAGTGACTCATGCCTGGAATCCTAACAAGGAAGGGAGGTTCATTTCTTGCTGATGGGATTTCAAACAAAGTTTTTGCCAAACCACGATTTTAAAGAGCAAGGTTTCTCAACACTACAGCCTTGATGTTAATTAGCAAAGCAGTTTTTAAAAACAAGTTTGCACAATATTGATTTACAGTATGATTTTTAATGGTGCAATGGTCTATTGTTTGTCTCTACTATAATTTAACATTTGTACAATATGCGTATCAATCACTTTTAGTTTAAAAGTTTTAAGGGACCTGAAGAAGTGCTACTTAAAAGCCACTCATTTTGAAGACAAGAGGGCTCACTGCCATACACTGGAGTCAAAAGTGGCTAAACTCCCACTGGAACCCAGACTGCCCTCTGCTCTTGAACCCTTGATCAAGCCTCTTTTGCAAGAGACCACAATCAGTTTTTGGAGTGAGTGCATGTGTCAGTTTGCTAGGCTGCCGTAACTTCCCCAGACTGGGTAGCTTGAGCAGCAGAAATGTATTTTCTCACAGTCTAGAAGCTGCAGGTCCACGATAATGTGGCGTGATTGGCAGCGAGGAGCTCTTATCATAAAGACACAGTCTTAGGGATCAGGACCCTATTTAACCTCGGTTGTTTCCATAAAGGCCTGTCTCCAAGTACAGTCACATTGGAGTTAGGGCTTCAGCCCACAAATTTTGTGGGAGACACAGACACAGACCATAATGATGAGGGAAGCTTTTGTTTGAAGGTTGATGAAAGAAAAATGACTTGGATCTTCAAAGAGTGGATTCTTGCTATAAACTGCTGGGTTGGTCACAGAGCTGAACACCTAGGAGAACTATTTCCCTGTAAAACAACTATAATTGAGAGTGCACCAGAGGGACAGAGTCTGCAAAGTGCTATCCTCAGAATGAATCCAGTAAGAATTACTAAATAATGAAATTATCTGCAGAAGTATCCTAAGACTCTAGATTGAAAGATAGTTTGTATATACTTCTAAGTCCTTTGAGAGATGCTAAGAATTTATACAAAAGTAAAAACTGGGCTTTGATCAATTGTACCTCACCTGAGCATTAGGGTAGGACTATGGGAAACTGTAAAAGTGATAACAGGAGAGGAAGCTCTGGTATGCTAGCCAGGCGTAGTGGCACACATCTGTAGTCCCAGCACGTGGAAGGCTGAGGCAGGAGGATTGCTGTGAGTTCAAGGGCAGCCTGGGCTACATAGCAAGACCCTGTCTCAAAAAAAAAAAATTGTGATATATTCATCTTAGGAATGCCATATCGCAACAAACATACCAAAGAATATTTACATTCTTTTACTATGCACTGAAGGTTTAAAAAATAAGTTTTATACATGCATAGTGAAAAACGTGAAATCATAGGAAAAATAAACACCAAATTTAAGATAGTGATTATTTCTAGGGAAAGTGGAAAAAAAATGGGGTTGGTGTAAACTATACAAGAAGTTACAAATGTTTTCTCTAGTGTTTTGTCTCAAACTATATGTACAAAGTTTTTAGATTGTCTGTAAGCGACAAAAGTGACAAAAGCAAGAGGTTGCATGGGAAGATAAAGATGGAATCTGCCCTGACTATACAATTCTTGGTCTGCTATATCTCATGGTGAGGAAGAGATATATTGGGCACCTTAACTCAAGGTCATTTAACCCCCTCTGCTCTGTCTCCAAATACAGTCACATTGGACTTACGGCTTCAGCACACAAATTTCATGGAAGACACAAACACAGACCCTAAGAATGTGAGAAACTTTTGTTTGTTTACCAAGTTTACCACACCAGGAACTCAAATAGTAATGTGGCTTCTTATGTAGACATTTGTACATGAAAGAGAATGGATTGAAGTACTGACTTTTAGGAAATCTGATCCTCTTAGCAGTTACCAGTGCAAAATCATGCATTCAAAAATGTACCTAGTAGCACCCAAAGGAGTGAAATTTATTGGTTCTTCTAAGCAGCCCCCTGAACCATACTGTATGAAGCTCAGCTATAATATATATGCACTGATACACAATAGATCTGTGGCATTAAAAATTCATATGGGACATTGAGAAAAAATTCTGGAAAAGCTCTTGGTGGGGGTTGATAATGAAAACATGGTTGAGAAACACTGGCGGAAGGAAATTGACAGTCTGTTTTGTCAATTCACATCCAGTGGTTTTGGGGCTCCGTGGGTTATTTATTTAGTCATTTCTTCACAGAGCTTTATTAAATTCCAGCTCTTTGCCTAAAATGTATGGTGTATGTCCTCAAAAATCTCAAAATCCTGTGTGGACAGTAGAGCCCTGCTGAATCCAGGGGCACATGGGTGTCGCAAGTTGAGTGGCACGTGGGGATCATAGTGGGAATTGTGATTCACCTGATCTCCCTATAGGAATGAGGGACTTATTCCTCAATATGGGGATTGTTGTCAGAAGATGTCCCTTAGCTATCGTGCTTTTGGGGAGAGTATTGAGAGAAATTTCCTCAGCCAAGTTCAGATCTTCTCCAGGACACGTGACATCCAGTGATGGATGGGCTTTGGGGTATAAAGTTGTGGCCTTCTTGCTCAAACTCGGAACAGTCTCCAGGACTTTCCCAGCTCCAGGACACTTCATGGGCCTGGCTGAGGGCTGCTGGTGCTGCATCTCAGCTCAGTTCTCCCTCTGCCCAGTCCCTCTGCCCTCTCTTTCCTGGATTCCAAGAGTATGTCCTAATAGACATCCTGCGTGTGTTTCAAAGTCTACAACGCAGAGGTGAACATGTAACAAGGATGATGAGGTAGCTCCAGAGTGTTTTGTGTCACCGAGGAAGGAGAGATTATTTCTGCATACACATAGTGGAACGCTAAATGCAATATGACTAGGTCTTGAGGGATGAGTAAGGATGTTGCTAAGAAGAGGGGGCTGAAGACCAGCCCTGCTTCAAAGAACATGGTATGTCTGGATTATGATGAACCTTGTTGTGTAAGTAATAAAGTCCGTAGGATTTGGCAAGAGACTCAAGAGGAGGGAATAATCAAGAATGACCTTGTGCATGCAGTTCATTTCCTCCCATTCCTAGTTAATTACTGCCCATTTTATTCATTTCATGTAAATGTCATTTTCTTGCAGAAGCTGTGCCTGACTGCTAGATCAAGTCACTTCTTCATGTTACGTATTTTCATAGCACCATGAACTTTTCATAATATTTGTCAAAAATTGTAATTTCACATTGATTCTTGTAATTAGTTTCTCTTTCTGACTGTAATTTCCTTGAGAACAGGAACTGTTTTTGCTCACCGTTGTACTATACCCCACACCTAGTACATTGCCTAGCACATGGGTAGGTACTCTGAGTGTATTTAAGAGAATAATTTACATTAATGTTGATGCCAGTAAAATGGACCAATAGCTATATCCACACGATGCAAAGATATGTCTCTAATTGAAGGCATCAGTATTTTGTGGAGGAGAGACTAAGATGCCTCTAGTTATCCCCCACTTAGTATTCACACCTGTGTCATCTCTGCCCCTTGAGAATGGGGGAAATCTGTTTTTGCATCAGGTGACACTCCATTGCTGCCTAACACTTTATGAGAGACACTAACACACAGAACCCAGCTAGGTTGTAGCCATATTTTGACCTACAGAAACCGAGAGGGTAGTATTATTTAAAGCTGCTAAGTTTGCTACTATCGTTACATAGTGTTAGATAACTGATTTGGGTGTTTTGGAGCCTGGCAGTGGGATGCTGCTAAAAATGTGGGCATAGGCCAGAAGACCTTTGAAAAGCCTGATAAAGTCAAAGTTACCCTAAACATACCATTAGTAGAAATATGGGCTTTAATGACATTTCTAAGCTCAAAAGGAAACGAAGAACATATTTTTGGAACTGGAGAAAGGTTTTTTTTTAATGTTATGGCAGAAAACTTAATCAAGTGTCTCTTGGAATTATGTAGACAGAAGAATGAGTAAATGATGAACTTGGATGTAGGGTAATGGATGTTTCCAAGCACAGTCTTGAAGGTGCCATTGGGTATCTTCTCAGTATTTATGGTAAAAATGCAAGAGGAGAAGAATAAATTGAGAGAACTATGAAACAGAAGGCTGGGATTGATTTTGAAAATTCTCTTTTAATATGGGAGAAGATGCTAGAACAGAAATAGCTCCCAAGTACCATCAGGAAAAGTGGCAGAGTGGAAAAGGTTGAGGGGGTGGCTGCGTAACATTTTGTTAAAAATCTCAGAAAGATAAAAGAATCAGAGCATTTATTCACCCAGAGGCACCTGGAGAGGGCGTAAGATTATTGAAACCTCATCTAGGAAGTCCAGGGGCCCCAAGGTAGAGGGTACCTAGAATAGACTTGGATGTGACTTTTATCCAACATAATGGCCCCCAATACAATTAATTCACAGAGGTCTACAAAGGTTTTGAGAAAGATATATTGCCAAAACACTGCTAATTTGGACTGAAAGGGACCGAGAGAATAGAAAATAAAAAGCAGGTTTTGGACTTCTGAAATTCTAGCAAGCATTTAAGAAAGAAAAGGAAAGGGGTTGGGGATTTAGCTCAGTGATAGAGTGCTTGCCTAGCAAGTGCAAGGCCCTGAATTTGATCCCCAGCACCCCTCCCCTCAAGAAAGGAAATAAATAAAAAAGTAAAAAGATAAAAAGTAGACAAAATTCTAGTAGCAGAAAGCAACATGAAAACGCTCAGCCTCACATTCATGCTGTCTTCCATGAGAAAGGAAGGGAGGCCCTAAAGGTAGAACTAAGACCCCTGACAGGGCAGCAAAGACCCACAGAAAATTATTCTCAGACT
>PVJO010010484.1:0-64058 GCA_004026905.1 Hystrix cristata
TCAAATGTTTTATAGTCACAATCTTTTCTGAAAAAAGAGTCTTCAAGCCCACAACTTTTGATTCTTTCCATTATTTCCCAATGAGATAAATTGATCTCACAAATATCCTTTTCTTGAAATAACTTTTTAGTGTCATACCTGGATTCCAAATCTAAAAGAAAACAAAATAAACACATGATATTTTCCTATTCTAGATGAAATAAGCAAACAAATAAAAGCTTTGTAACAGAAAACAAAAACAATAGAAAATAAAGCCCAGTTGACATAAATGGCCCAAAAACACAAGACGAATTAAGTAATCTGGAAAAAAGCTAAAGGGAATAAAGGATGTAATGAATTAAGACCAGATTGCTTTGATGCAGATCAAAGTTTGAGAATTCCCTACTTAAATTTTATAACAATTTGTCTGGTCAACCAGAATGCAGTGCAAATGCTTTACCATTAATAACATGGCCCATGTTTACCATAGGTATAATTTAAGCCACTGTCCCCTTTGCTTCCTACTTTCCTATCACACTTCCCTCCTTTCATTTCCCAGAACATGTCACAATCTTTATTTCTTAGAGCTTTGCATTGGCCATGTAATCTCCCAGGAATCCAGACTTGGGTTTACATGGTTCGATTCCTTTTACCAGTCACATGTCATTTTAAAAATTAGGGGAAAAAAATCTCTGCTGACTTCATCTAATTCATATCCATTATTTCCTATCCTAGTCACTTGTTCTTTGCTTAGCACTTTCTCAATTCTGTTGTTACAGAATTTGAAAATTTATTAATGAATTTCCTCATTAATTATTCTCGTTACTTTCTTACCTTAAACTTCCCTTAAGAAAGAAACAAATTTTTACTTAGCATTGAAAAACAAACCAGTAGTATATAGTAACCATTACTTATTAAATTCTCATAATTAGTTAACAATTACTGGATGTGCTGCCCTTGACCCAATCCTAAAACTTATCACATTGATTAAATACTCTTTTTACCATTTCCTAGAGAGACTGGAAACAGCACATGTAAGCTCTCTCAGTGAAACACATACATGGGAAATGAGATTTCTTTGCACATGACCATTCTTCCAGTTGCCTCTCCACATACATGTGCAGGTATCTCTACTGCAGCTCAATTTCAGCTTTGTGTAATCTTGACTGAACTTTGTTCCCCTTTCATAACCAGGTCATGAGATGCTCTACCTATTTATCTTGAGTTGAGTTTGTTTAACTATACACATCTCTGTCACAAATATTCAATCTGTTTGCCCCTTCGTACCTTTCTGCATATCTTCCCCAAAGTTCCCGTAGCCAACAGCATCTAGGTTGTATTTAAGAGTATTTTATACCATAGTGACAGTTTTATACCATAGTAAAAGGCTAGTAAAATTCCAAGCAAAGAGATGTTTTTCTCAAATGTGTATTTCCTTAAAATTTTGCAATAGGGGAAAAAAATAAATAAATAAGTAAAATTTTGCAATAGGAGTTCAATACTTTTAAAAAAGAAAATAGTATTTTTAAAAATCTACCATGTAGCTAGGGCCGGGGATTTGGCTCAGTGGTTAGAGTGCTTGCCTAGCAAGCACAAGGCCCTGAGTTCGATCCCCAGCACCAAAAAAAAGAAAGCTTAAAAATCTACCATGTAGCAAAATAATTTGTAAAGGCTCAAACTAGAAACAATTCAAGTGCTCATCGATAGAAGAATGGCTAAGTAAATTATGGAACATTAATACAACAGTGTACAGCAGTAAGAATGAATAGTCTATACCACATGCAACCATGAGAATCAATTTCACAAACATATGGTAAGTAAACTTAGATGTAACATATACTGTATGATTCTATTTTTATAAAGTTTAGAAATAGTTAAACTAATCTAGAGTGTTGTTAACATCAGAATAGTGGTTAACCATGAAGCAAAGAAATGACTGGAAGGACTCAGGAGGGGGTAAAGCTCTATTTCTGAATCTATGTGGTAATTAAATGGGTATGATTACTTTATGAAAATTTATTAAGTTGCACACTAATGATTCTTGTATTTTTGTGTGTATATATTTCAATAAATTTACTTTAAAAAAGATATACTAGGCTGGGTGTAGTGGTGCATACATATAATCCTAGCTCTGGGGAGTCTGAGGCAGGAGGATTGTGAGTTCAAGACCAGCCTGGACTACATACTGAGTTCATGGTCAGCCCGAGTCTCAAAAAAAATAAGGAGGGGCTGGGGATTTAGCTCAGTGGTAAAGCACTTGCCTACCAAGCACAAGGCCCTGAGTCCAATCCCCAGCACCAAAAACAAACAAACAAAAAAAAAAACCAAAAAAAGGAACACAAAAGGATATACTAAAATGACATTAAAAGGAAATAAAAATTTAAATAATGTCAATAAAATGTGAAGAAAGACAGGAAAATGAATGGTACAGAAAACACTGCTGTGATATCTATGGGTGTTTCTCTCTCTCTGTGTACAATTAAAAAAAACTATGGCCATTTTGTAGAAGTTTTGAGAGGAAGTTAAATTAGAGCCTTAACAGAACATATAAGATATAAATGATATCATTTGCTAAATAACAGTAGTACATAAGTAGGCAACTATAAAGTTATAAACATTAAGAATTAAGATGGCAAGGGCTGGGAATTTGGCTCAATGGTAGAGCGCTTGCCTAGTAAGTGCAAGGCCCTGAGTTCGATCCCCAGCACCACCCCCAAAAAACCAGAAGAATTAAGATGGCAATTTCAGGATTTATTTGCAAATGCAAAATTAAAAACTAATAATCTAAAAGGAAACTGATAGTCGAAATCATAATTAAGCACCAAAAAATGTGTGCAAAGAGTAAGCATTAATGTTCACAGCATAAAAGCCCACACAAATTGGAATAAGAAACATTAAACAATTGTAAATTAGTGAAATAAACAAAGTGAGCAGACAAGGTCTAAAGTAAATAAAAGCAAAAACAAACATAGGACAAAAACATTCATATTCAGTGATAAACCAGAATAAACTATAAAATGTATCCTATTAAATCTGAAGATTTTCATTTTTTAAAATCCCAGTGTTGAGATAGTAAAGCTCAGACTGTCATATATGGCCACAGCTTAGGTGACAACCCAGACTATGACCCTGGCATTCTGAGCATTCTGAAGTCGGAGATTCCTCTAAAGCAGTGATGGCAAACCATTTACAGACTGAGTGCCAAACTGCAACCCCAAACCCTCTTATTTATCGCAAAGTGCAAACACTGCAATTAAACCTGAATACTGAGGTTTCAGTTTAGAAAAAAACAACTCAGACATTAACATCTTTTGTTTTAAAAGAAAAAAAACAGGGGTGCCATAGGTTTGCCACTACTACTCTATAATATAAATAGCTGAGTTGAGACAGTCAGCCATATATGTTTCCAAATTTGACGGTGCCAGTTTCCAGCAAGCACTAAATTATTCATGTTTAAAGACAATCTTTCTATGACAACTAAGTTGAATGTTTTGGAAGTATTGATTATAAATACACACTGCATTGTTGTCAAGGTAGGTATGGCTGAAAAAACAGTAGAAGACTGACAGGAAACACACATTCAAGGATTCTGCATCTACACTGCTTCACGAGTATCTTTAGATACTTCCCCTAAGTCAAAGAAGCTGGAAGTGGAAAGAATAACCTATATATGTGCTTGAATCAAGATAAAATGGGCTGCACCTACACTGAAACAAAACACCCAGCTAAACACCAGAAGATTGACCCATGGTAGTAAATATTACTTTTCTACCTTTTAAAATACATATATAAAATATTTTAAATTAATAAACTGGTTTGGCTTCTAATGAACTAATGTGCTTTATTCTAGTTATATTGCTAATGTGAAAACATTGACTAACCCACCTTTTGTCAGCACAAAAGAAGTTATTTCCATTTATAGGATATCAGCTTAGTTTAAAAGAAAATAAAGAGCAAATTATCTGGTCATACAATGGTCATCCTGAGGTGTAATATATCTCCTGAAGGAGAACGTCATTCACCACTTTTTTTGCTGATATATGATGATTTGGGGCACTTTGGGAGGCTGAGTGATGACTACAAATTCAAGGCAACTTAGTAAGACCCTGTCTGAAACAAAAGGGAGAGGGCTGGCAATATAGCTCACTATGAAGGCCCTAGATTCAATCCCCAGTATCTTAAAAAAAAAAAAAAAAAAGATGTTGGATAAACAACACAGTATCTATATTATGACACAGGCAATTCTAATGACATTAACACCAAGGTTAATGTGTTACTGTATCATGAGACCTGAAACTGTGTGGTACAGTGGCAAGTTCAAGCTCAGTCTGGGTAATTTAGTGATCAGTGAGACTCTGTCTCAAAATAAAAAAGGGGTGGGGATACAGCTTAGCGTGAAGGCTCTGGATTAAATCCCCAGTATGAGAAAGAGAGACAGAGACAGGACGGTTTGAAAATGTTAAAATTCTCAAACCATAGAATTGCACTTGTGAAAATCAATAATGACCAAAGACTCAGTGTCAATGAAATAATGAATAATCTTCCCACTTTAATGATAATCTTACTGCCTCTTTCACCAAAGAATCAGAACTACAGAAAGAAAAATATGTATTCTCACTATCACCACACTATCCAATCAACCTGCATCTGAATCTTTATGATGCATGATTTTCCTTTATAAATTGATCCCACTCATTCTCATGTACTAAGTCACTGCTTATAAAACTATCCTCTCTCCTTCACTGATTTCACTGTCTCTGAAATAATTCTCTTAAGCCTATAAGCATGTTCTTATATCTCACACCTTCAAACATATTCCCTGTACTTTGTGTCTACTTCCCTTTTATGCCAAAATTCCTCCAAAGAAATATTTATATTATTTCCCTACCATCTCACCTCCCGTTTTCTTTTTTTTCTTTTCTTTTAATCTCCCAAGAACTCGTAAAACATTATTATGAATTATTTATAACATACACAGAAGTAAAACAGTTTATCTCCATGTATCCAGCAACCATCAATGCATACCCCATGGTGGCCCATGTACAGCTCAATCTACTTTCCTTACATTATGTGAAGCAAATTCCAGATATTATATAATTTCTTTTTTTTTTTTTTGGTACTGGGGATCGAACTCAGGGCCTTGTGCTTGCTAGGCAGGCACTCTAACCACTGAGCTAAATCCCCAGCCCAGATATCATATAATTTCATCTGTACTGACTTCATTATTTATCTCCAAAAAGACATTCAACATAACTACAACATCATTATCTAAACCTAATAAAATTCTTTAATATCAACAATCAGCATTCACACTCCTGAGAAATGAAATTTGAAACAAAAATACCAGCTGTAAAGCACAGCCAGTTACATGTTTTTATATCTCTTTTAATCGATATGTTCACCTACCATCTTTTGATTTCCTTTACAACTTATCTTGAAGAAACTGGTTTTGGTCTTGTAGTTTCCCATATTCTGAATTTTGCTAGCTATGTTTGCAAAATGGAGAACATGTTCCTCTATCTTCTTCTCATGAATTGGTAGCTGGCTTTAGAAGCTTCATCAGACTTAGGACAAATTTCATTGGCAAAGTTACTTCATATTTGATATCGTGTTCATTCATTAGGAAAAATAATGTCTGACTGTTTTTCCTTCTGTGACACTATCAGAAATGGCATTCAATACTTAGATCTAATAGTTCTTTATGGGTTCCCAAATGGTAATATTTGAATTCTATCATTCCTTCTTCGTTTAGTCACTAAATACTTTCATTAAGGGAAACATACTTCAGTCTACTATCTAATGCTATGGTTCTTATTAGAAAGGCTGGATAAATGTTTCTTTTCCTTTAAAATTTGTTTTTCAAATAACTTGGTTTTGTAACAGATTCCAGGGGTGAACAATTTGCCATTAGGGAATTAGGGGTATTGGGAGTTGGGTGTAGCTCGGTGCTACAGCAACTGCGTAGCATATGCAAGGTCCTGGGCTCAATTCCCAGCACCACCCCCTCAAAAAGAAAAAAATCATGGAATTAAGTAATTTATGTTTTACAATCTATTGCAGCTATTCAGTGTATTAATGGTAAAACAGTCCCATCTTTGGCCACCTGGAGCCTCTTCAAATTGCTTCCTCTTCCCTGACCACTCTACTAAAATTACCCCATTCGCTCATTCTAATTCTCATTACTGTATTCACTTTTCTTCATAACACTTAATCATTTCATGATAATTATTTTTGGCAACCTTCCCCCAACTTTTTTTTTTTTTTTGGTACCGGGGATTGAACTCAGGGCCTTGTGTTTGCGAGGCAAGCACTCTAACCACTGAGCTAAATCCCCAGCCCCCTTTCCCCCAACTTTTCCTTTTTATTATGCTCATTTATGTATTTAAATATTAATATATGTATTTATATCACCTAATGGGGTTATTCTTGAAAACATTATGCTTTACTAAAAAGAATAAAGTACTGGTGTGATTTGCATGATTTCTTTTGTGCAGACTTCCTATTTTCTCCCAGTTCTACAAATTATGAGAGAATGGGCTTATTTATAAAATTGTAGTTCCAGTCAATGTTCCTTTTTCTGTAATCTACTGCTGTGCAATCCTGTGTAGAACAGACTTATGCATCTACTATAAACTGAAAGAAAGAAAACCTACCAAGGACACTAAGCTGCTAAAGGCTCTTTAACCAGTCAGGAGTAAACATCTCAGAGAGGAGATAAGTTTCTGATTTTCACTAGCACATGAAAATACAACACTCAGCCAACTGCAAAATCTCAGCTAACAGTTTTAGGTTTTGGGCTGAAAATACAGTCTACAGACAAAGAATCTCATGTTCATTAGAACTCAGGCCCCTCTTGACCTGCTGAATCACAATCTGCATGTTGGGCTGCTCTCTAGCTCAGTGGCAGACCACTTGCCTAGGGAGGCCCTGGGTTTCATCCCTGACACCACAAAGCAACACAAAACGGGAGGCTAGAACCTGCATTTTATCACAGTCCCTGTGTGGTTTATATGTACGGTAGAGTTTTACTGAGAAACATTGGTTTACAATCTGTTTGGGGCATTGGCGATTATACAGCTGATGCAAGTAAACAGATGTAGATAAATTCCCAATATTTAGTAAATGATTTATTTGTTTGTTTTGTTTTGTGGTTCTGGAAGAGCCTTGACCATGCTAGGCAAATGCTGTACCGCTGAGCTACACCCCCAGCCCAAACCATTTATTGGTTTGCCTGCTTACTGTATGAGTGCCCTACTACAACTGAATGGAAAGAAGGCTATGAAGAAATGTATGCCTAAAAGTAGAAACACAAATGACCCAGAAAGGAATTAGATATGAAACACAGGTAAAATGATTTAAAAAGATTTCCCATATTGAAAGGAGAGAGAACTGTGAGAAAGAAGCAAGTGGTGCACTGAAATAGATGAAATCTCTTTGGTGACTCAGGCTGAAAATGTTTTCCTCCTAAATTTCAGGGCTCATCTTCATTATCAACATCTACAGTTGGTGTTTCCTCTCAACCAGCAGGTATGCACCATGCCACAGAGGTTTACCTCTGCCTGACTAGCACCTGCTTACCTAGGCTCCATCTTCTTTTCTCATCCTGCACAATCATCCAGGGCTCTTTCCCTTGTTCCAATAGAGTAATCACATCTGGTTTAGTAACAGAACATCCTGCTTGAAAGAAAAGTACATGGTAAAGAAAGAATTTATTTGATCCAGTCTTCAGAACAAGGAAGGCTATCAGGATTGAAAAACATTCAAATTAAAATAACTTTAGGATTATAAAGAAAAACAAGAACCAAGCAGCAGGGATGTGGTCTTATTTGATTTAAACTCATTATAGGCTCTGTCCTTTGAGAGGAAGTTAACAGTTGAGAGTACAGGTTTCAAATCCTGCCTCTGACACCTGGGTCACTGGGGTAAATAATTTCATCTCTCTGTGCCTGTTTTTCTCAGTTTCTTGCTAGAATATTTGTCTAGTGTTAAATGCAAATTTCACATATTCTACATTTAATCACAAAGCAGTTAAAAGAGAATATGTCTGTTTTAGGAAACTGAATAGGTCCACTTGAGTTTTAACTAACTGTTGATTCGACCCAGCATCATATACATTGTATATGGTCTTAAGGGGTAAGCAGAGTCAGAATCTCTCTTCCTAGTCTTACTTCAGGTGAATCCAGGAATAACATGGACTATTTCTCACAGTATGAAACCAGAATACTTTGTAGTGGTTTTGCTGTATCTAAGAATTTATACTCAGGGGTCATTAAAGAGGTAATAAGAAACAAAGGAGGATGTAAAAAGATCACTGAATTATGGCATGAAATGAGAATGCTTTAATAGAAGTGTCTATTCCCAAACCACAAAGATATTCAGATAGTTTTTAGAGAGCCCTATTTAGTCTTACAAATTTCTAAGTTATTTGATACAAATAAGCTTACCCAGTGACACCAAGTTGCTATAATTCTCTAATATCACATCTTTGTACAAATTTCTCTGATAGGAGTTCAGGCATTCCCACTCTTCCTGAGAAAAGTCTACAGTTACATCTCTGAACATCACCAAATCCTGAAATGACAAACACATGTATTATTCATAAGGTGAAAGAAAACAGTTTCAAGATGGAAGAAGGGTCTTAATGATATATGCTCATTTTATATATCAAATAAATGGTTGAAGCTAGAAACTTGTGATGTGGGTAGGTGGGAGTAAGAAAATAAGTGTGACTGAAATAGAATACATGTTCTTGAAGATCTCTGTTGCACCCCTGTAATCCCAACATTCTGGGAGACTGAGGCAGGAGGATGGCAGGTTTGAGTCTAGCCTAGGCAACTTAGTGAATTAGTGAGACTATGTCTCAAAAATTTAAAAACTTTTTATGAAAGCTAAGCAGTGGAATCGTTACTGTGTTTTGTTCGGTCAGTGCTGGGATTAAGCCCAGTGCCTGGGGCTTGCTGGGTAAATGCTCTACCATGGAGCTAGCCCGGCCCTGTTTTTGACATTAAATGGTACTAATAAAGTATTTTATTACCAAAAAAAAATTTTTTTAAGTTTTAAAAAGCAGCTGGGGAACACTGCTCAGCAAGAAAGCCCTGGGCTCAATCTCTGGTACTTAAAAAAAGGGAAAAAAAAAAAAAAAGATTCCCCTACTAACATACACCAGCGATTGGCAAACATTTTCCATAAGGGGCCAATACTAGGCCTTGTATGCCACATATGGTCTCTATTGCATATCCTTCTTCTTTGTAAATAATTTTCTGAAAATGTCATTTGCTTACACAAAAACAGAGCAGAGACTCAATTTGGCTTATGGGCCAAAAGTGTAACATTTGTAGTTTGCCCAAAACTGCTTTTGACAAACCTACCTATATATTATGTGATACCTAATTTTATTTAATTTCAGACATGTTGAGGTAATTGCCAGAAATTCCCTATTAATGGAAATAAGTTCACAAGAATACTGCTTGCAAAGGACCTAAAATTTTCTCAATAAATATAATTTACTATATCTTCTTTTTCTTTAAGGATTACAAAAAAATTGATGGAATTTGTCCCCTAAATGAACTGTAAAATCTCTATTTTGAAAAAGTAAAGTTTGCATAAAGTTGAAGAATTTCATCTAGACCTGTCATTATATTGCATCATCAGCATTTTTCCTTATTATAACAAACCATTTAAGTTTACTATACAGTAGTCTACTTTTGGGTCATATTACACTAAATAGTAATTATATTTAGGTAGTAGTATACTTTTAAGTATATTAAATTACATTTCAAATTTACATTACAAAAAATTCTAAGGCCACAATGTCAATATGTTAACTTAGAAATGTGGTTATTGAGCATTCAAATTGAAGACTGGTCCAAATTCAGATATGCTATAATATATAAATGAGATAGGGTTTATGTACCAGATAGTGACGAGTTTAGAAAGAAAAGAATGCAAAATATCTCAGTAATTTTTATATTGATTACACTTTTGAAATGATAATATTTTGGCTATTTTGAGTTAAATGAAACAGTAAAATTAACTGCACCTGTTTCTTTTTACTTTTTTATATGACTACTAAAAATATAAGATTATATAGGTACCTTGCAGATTATACTTTAAAAATGTGACTACTACAAAAATTTTAATTATATATGTAGCTCACATTACAATTCTTTTCAGCAGTGCTATTCTATAGTGTTCTCTAAACTTGAGTCTCAGATCAAATACTGCCGTCTAGGAACTTCCATTTCTGTTCCATTTCTGCTCCAGACAAACAGCACATAGGAGATACTGAAAGACTTGGTCAGCTGGGCATGGTGGTACACATATGTGGAGGCTGAGGCAGGAGGATCACCATGAGTTTGAGGCCAGCCTGAGCTATACAGTAAGTTCGAGGCCAACCTAAACACTGCCTCGAAAAGTAAAAAGACTTTGTCAGTGGGCACACAGCCACAAAGGGAGAACAGAGGGACACACAGGAGGTGCCAGGAATGCCAGGCTCAATCCCTCACTGGAATGGGAGAGACTAGGAAGCAGCTACTGGATGGCACTCTGCTAGGAAGTTTCAGAATAACAAATGAGAATGTTCACATAAATTGAAAAAAAGCAAAAAAGTGACAGAATTTTTTTTTTTTGAGACAAAGTCTCAATACGTAATCCAGGCTGACCTTGACTTGCTATGCAGCCCAGGTTGGCCTTGAAATCACAATCCTCCTGCCACTGCCTCCCTAGTCCAACAGAATGATACAGTTTTAAATAAAGAGAAACCAACTTACATAAGCCATGATTTTAGAGTTGCAAGAACTGGCCAGTATTCCTCAAGGTTCATTTACTGGATTAGCAGAGTCCACAGCGGCCAGAGCTGGGGAAAGAATGTGAAGCCATCAGAACAGAATTGCCTCAGTGCTTTCAAATGTTAGCAACTGTTATATAACACTCCTCCACTCCTACATGCAATCGTGGCTCCCAACACACAAGTTATGAGAGGTAAGAGGTACATTAGACCAACATCTGTCCTCCCCCAAACTGTAGGAAAAACAGCTGCACAGGGACTCGACACACAGCAGAGACTCCTGCTTTAAAGCAGGTGCCTGGCCCACTTGGGCAGAAGAGTTTCCAGTTAGTCTCTGCCCCCACCCCATCCCCACAGGCGTGGTCCTGAATCTGAGAAGGCCTGGTGCAGACCTGTCCTGTGCAGATCCTCTCTTCATTCCAACTTTCCCTGCTCTTTATTTATTTATTTTTTAAATTTTTTATTTATTCTTTTTTTTTGTGGTACAGGGATTGAACTCAGGGCCTTCTGCTTGCAAGGCAAGCACTCTAACCACTGAGCTAAATCCCCAGCCCCCACTTTCCCTGCTTAGAAGAAGCTTTCTCACCCTCTAAATCAGAACTTGCCCCTGGAAAGACGCTGGCCTTCTCAAACTTGAAGGTAGAAAACAGCATAGCCAAGAATTTCCCAAACTTCGTTGTGAACTGGATCACCTGGAGATCTTTAAATATACTGATACCTGGCTCCCCCAGACAAGCATTCTGATTTAATTAGTATAGGATATGACCTGGAAAGGATGATTCTAAAGACGCAGGGTTTTTATAAAATCTCCCTCTGGTCAAACTTCAGTGAGCATGGAAATTACCTGAAGGGCTAGTTAAAGCAGACTGCTAGGCCTTACTCCTAGAGACTGGTGTTCAGGAGGTTTGGGACTGGATTTGGGAATCTGCATTTCCAAAACGTTTCCAGGTGATACTGGTTCTGCTTGGATCTGATGCCGCACTTTGAGAACCACCTGTACAGACCGTGTCTAGCAGGCTTTACCATGGCAAAACTGCAGCTGCACACTGGGTTCTAGTGTGGATCCCAGGTTAGCCACCATTCCCAGAATGCTCTGAGCTCACTGCTCACTGTTCTCCCATTCAGGACATCAATGCTGTCTGCATAATCACAGTTAGCACCCAATCTTTCCTGGTATCCAGACTGGAAAGAAGCGAATTTGTGAAACCTAAGATGGATACTTCGCTACAATGAAATAACTCACAAATTCATTATTTAGAACCCACCAAATAAGTAAGGAGATGCATACTAAATGAATTGGATTAGCATATTTCAAAAATTGAGAATACCTCATTCAATATTTACTATGTTTTTAGGGAAACTGATACTAACTGGGAATGATGTAAAGAGAATGAAACGATGTGTGGAGACAAAGTAATTATAATGAAACCCCCAAAGCTAACTATCCTTCAACAATGTTAAATAAAATAATATGCATGGTAGCATTCAAGATTAATATGCAAATTAATAATTTCTTGAATATTTTTATTCACAATACTTCTCAATACATTATCATATACTTTTTTTATATACTTTTTCCTATGACTAAGTATGTTTTTATTATTGTATAACATTCCATGACATGGATGGAGTGTGACTTAACCATATTCATAGAGAGGGATACTAATTTTATAAAAGAATATCCTCAAAGTCATTTTCAGTTATTCCAAACTTTGATTCTAGACCAGTGAGAATCAATCTTGTTGAGCTTATACACTTTGATAATATGAAATTATGGGTTTCCCCCTACTAATTAAACATTTATGAATATGAACAAAACTTCTGAATATAATCTTGAGATTTTTTTGTCGCTTTGAAAGCCCATAAACAGTCTAAAGACTTCACATTATGAATCCCTGTTCTGATTCACTTGGGCTTTTGGCTCATTTCCCTTCTTACAAGAATCTATCATAGTTAATGTCATATTTTCATTGCCTTGGGAATACAGACAGCTGATAGAGATGACTAAACATTATCATGGAATAGTAATGGCTACTATGAAATAATTAATTATGAACTCTGCACCAAGTATTCTTCTAAGCACTTTACAGATACTAAACCATGAATTCTTCAGAATCATCCCGTAAAGTATATACTATTATGCATGAGGAAATTGCAGCTCAGAATATATAACCCAAACTCAGATTTCAGTGCCAGTCAGTATTCAAATCCTCTTAATCTAGGGTCAACATTCCCAGGGTGCTGGGGATCAAACTCAGGGCCTTGCTCTTGCTAGGCAAGCGCTCTACCACTGAACTAAACCCCCGACCCCTAGGTCCAAGATTCTTAACCACACTGTACCTCTCTCAGTCCATCCAAAGATATCACCAAAATAAATTTATGCTGCCAAACCGCAAACTGTATCTGGCTTGCACCAAACTTTCACTAATGGATGCCCTGGAGGAAAAAACAAAACAAAACAAAAAAAACTCCTTTTCAGAATCATTAAGATATCTAACTAAACCCTACCTAAGAAATTATGGCCAAAAACAAAGCATGAACATCAACCTTCGGCAGGAGTTATTTCTCTATCTTCAGAATCCTTAGAACAAAATATATAGGTCATGCCTAACTAATTATATAACTGCATGAAGAGGACACTGGAAAGGGGAATCTCCTAATTAGGTCCCTTGCCATTAACCAGGTAGGTAAATCCTAAGACCCAATGAACAGATCATTCTTAAGAGTTTTCAAGGGAAGGAAATCAAGTAATCCCGTGTCTAGGACATCAAAGGTACTTCACATTAACAAAGAAGCAGCACAAACTTGAGCAACGTGGCTTACAGACGTGCATCAGTGACTGGCTTCACTTTAACAAGGGCCTTTTTCTTGGAGACGGCAAGCCTGGGGATGCAGGGGCGGTTCATTACACGCCAAGCTTTTCTGAACTCTCCACGTTTGCCTGGCCCTGGCTAACCCCTACCCGCACGCACGAATGTAAACGAGGGGGAGAAGGGAGGTCTGCAGCCACCAGCTCTTGGGATCACGGCTCTAGACACCCAACCCCCCGGGGGCCGCCCCGAGTGTAGTTGGAACTGTCCAGCGGGTGCTCCCAGTCCCCAGGGACCTTCCCCGAACCTGTGTCCTGGCTTTTTGCAGATCTGCATTGTGAGGTTCCTCTGACTTCCCTCTCGGGCTTTCTTTACAAACAGGCCTCGGTGGTTGAAGCGAGACAGAGGTACGCGGGGACTCAGGGTCTCCCACTACACAGTAGGCCGCACCCACCAACCGGGCCCGGCACCATTACTGCTACACAAGCCGCCGCCACCCCATACCTCGGTCTGAGAGTCCGCAGAACCCGGCCTGTGCCGACCTCGTTTGCCTAGGAAAAACAACCACACCCGAGTCTGGCTCACCGTGCTCAGTCTTCTCTCAACTCCTATGATGCCCAGCTCTGGATCTCTACGCGCCTGGATTCTATAGAACGCTCGGCTTGGTCCGGAGTGCGCAGGCGCAGGCGCTGGGCGGGGTCGGGGGGCAAGTCCCGGGGAGCAGAGCGGTGGGAGGGGGAGTGGGGCCAGCACTGACCGGGAGGACGGCGAAGCTGAGTAGGGGTGCCTGGGTGGGCTTGAGGTCCAGTGCCTCATGCCTGCAGAGAAAATTACGTGAGTGACTGGTACTCTTGAGGGTTACCTGAGTCTGCACCCTTGTGGGAGCTACAGTCCCAAATCACAAAGCCGTGTATTCCAGCTTTTCTCGTTAGGTTCGTGACTCCGCTCGCGTCCACAGGCGCCGCCCCTCTGAGGCGCCTGTGGTTTTTTTGTTCACTATACGCAGGCGCGCGAGGAACCCCGGGAACCCGCTCCTGTGGGGAGGGTGAGACACTTGGGGGCCACGCTCGCCCGAGGACTGAGCGGAGTTTGGCTCTAGGACCCCGGGTTGGGCTGGAACAGTCAAATCTTTAGGCTGGAGCGATCACTCCAGCAGTGTTTACCACGGAGTTGCTCACTTTGTTTTCTTGGTTAAGGCGCTATTGTCCAGCCTGAGCCACTGCACAATTATCATGTTTCCCTTTGTAGTTACTGTTTTGTGGGAGGATACACTGACATATTTAAGTGTCCTATGCCTCATCAAACTTTACCCACTAGTTTTAGCACCTACTAATTATTTTTATCTGAACCACTTATGACTGTGATGATGTGATGATTTTCTAGTTATTTTTCTTGTTATGTTTATTAGTTGGCATTATACTGTAAAGAACCACTCTCCTTTCTCACCCATGAATTTTATTTAATCTCTTATTAACAGTATAGGTTCTTTTTTAATTTTATGGTACATTTTAGATATACATAATAATAACATTCATCATAGGGAATTTGTACCTGTACATATGCGTTCTTATTTACTCAATGAATTAGCCATTTCTTTTTTTTCATTTTGATGCTTGGATTATCCAAAATTTGGCCTGTGGAAGCCCCTTCTATTGGACATTGTGTCCTGATGTGTCCCTAACACATTTTATTATTTTCTTATGTTCTGGCATAAAAACATATTTCAGGGTTATCTTGTAGTATCAGTGTCCTAACCACAGTGTGGGAAACAAGGCAGTTACTTAAGGCTGAAGAAACAGGGAGGATACATTTGCTCACGTATGCAAGTCAGATGGCCTAAGGCCTGAACATGTCTGATCTCAGAAACTAGGTAGGATTTGGCCTGGTTAGCACTTGGATGGGAAAAATCCTTGTATTGTTTTAATTTACTGTTTCAGCTTGCATAGTCTTGAATGGTCCTAATTGTATGGTTTTTCTTTTTTATAGCGTTGTTATCGGGCAGGGGGTATTTTCAGATTCTTTATTCGCGCAGGCAAAAAATTGCAAGAGCGAATTGAGGGCAGTAGGAGACTGGTTTTGCCAGTAACAAAAAGGGAGACTGGTTTTGCCAGGTGAAGGAAATAGCCGGCCGCCGCCACAGTTAAGGGATCTGAAAAGGAGCGGGAGGCTAGATAGAGCATGAGTTAGAGAGCAGGGGGCAAGGTAGGTAAGAGAGGGAGCTCCTGGTGTCCTTTCCATTTATCCGGATTCCGTTCTCGTGACAAGAAGGCCTTTGGATTTCCCTCTCCAAGCTGACCTCAGGTCTAAGGCCACTCCCCCACGTCCATCTTTCCAGCCAGGCCAGGTTTTGGTCTTTGAGAATGAAACTCTACATACCTAAAAACAGGGCTTTTAAGTAGGCAGCAGCTATGCTTTCCTATTCCAAGGGCACCTCTCTTGGAAAAATGCTCAGGGAAAGAGTGGGGCCTTGGGAGACTAGAGGGTTTGGTAGAAGGAATTTTGACCATCCCCTGCCCTGTCCTATCCCTGAGCACCCAGATGCAGTGGCAGAGTAGCACCATTTGCTTTTCCTGCTTCCCTAAATGAAAAATCAGAATTGCTGTCCCTTGGGGCTAAAACCTGCCAAGAATCACCTACTACAGAGAGTGCTAATGTATGAAAGTTTTTCTTGTAAGTTTACCTGTCCCTGTCAAAGAAGTAAGGCAATGCTTGCCAGCTCCTGTGACCTACCCAAAAGATTGTGCCCTTCACAGCCAGGCTGAAATCTGAGTGAGGCCTTTGAACATTTGTAAGAAGGCACTCTAAGAGGCAAGTGTCCCTGAGGGTTGTCCCTGAGCAAGAAACTTACTTGCCCACATCTAAAGGTGTTCGCCAAGTCATAGGCAAGGAACTCCTACTTGAGACTATCACTCCTGTACTCAGGGAACTTCTCTCATTCCCACCTCCACCATCCCCCAGCCCCTAGATTACACCACTGCACCACCATCTGAGCTCATCTCCACCCAGCTAGCTCTGAATTCAGAGCCACAGAAATTTCACAGGTGGCCATGAAGTCCAGCAACTATGACAAGTGCAATGACCTGCAGGTTTGCTGAATGGGTCTCTGAGGAGAAAATCTCAGCCTCCCACCTAAACCTCTGGGAGGCCAGCTGTGCCCTGAACTTCACGTGTACTTACAGAGAAGAAGAAACACTTGCATCACAGTAGCCACTAGGGCACTAAAGTACAATTTACTCAGGGCAGGGAAAGTCAAGTCCTCTCTGGCCATGTGGAGGGGCAGACCGTGGATGGACAGTCTACCTGCTGTCAGCTTTAGCCCATGAACTCCGCTAGGCCAGGCCCAAAAGGGAGGATTGGAAGCCTGGATCTGTCTGTGGTGTTCAATTGTCAGGCTTGCATTGGGCATGTGCATGTGATTGTCTTTTGAGGAATCTGCCTGGTAACCATGAGTATAGGACTGCACATGTGCTTTGGGGCTACATTGCTCCTTGTGGTGATTCAGTGCTTGAGACAAGGGTCAACATATCTTTTTTTGTCCCAGTACAATGCTGTCTTTATGACTGTAGCTTTGTAGTATAACTTGAAATTTGGGAATGTAATGCCTCATGCCTTGCTCTTGTTGCTCAGGATTGCTTTGGTCATTCTTGGTCTCTTCTGGTTCCATGTAAGTTTTGTAATTGTTTTTTGTAGTTATGTAAAAGAACACTGTTGGTATTTTGACTGGTCTCACGTTAAATCTATATGTCATTTTTGGTGATGTGGCCATTTTGACTGTTTGTTCTGCCTATTCAAGAACAGGGGATATCTTTCCGTTTTCTAATGTCCCATTAATTCTCTATTTTCAGAGCACTGTAGTTTTCATTATAGAGGTCTTTCATTTCTTTTGTTAGGTCGATTCTTAGGTATTTAGTTTTTTGAAACAATTATGAATGGGAATGTTTTCCTGATTCTTTTCTCAGTGGGTTCACAGGGTATACAAGAACACTATTTTTTGCATTTATTTTTATCCTACCAATTTCATGAATTTGTTTATTAGTTCTAAGAGTCTTCTAGTGGAGTTTTTGGATATTCTATGTAAAGGATCATGTCACCTGCAAATAAGGATAGTTTGACTTCTTCCTTTTTGTTCAAATACTTTTTTTCTCTTCCTGATTGTTCTGGCTGAAGTTTCAGGTATCTATATTGAATAAGAGTGGTGAGAATGGACAGCTCCTTTTGCTTCTGGTTTTAGAGGGAATACTTCCAGTTTTTCTCCATTTAATGCAATGTTGGCAGTGGGTTTGTCATAAATGGCTTTTTCAGTTTGAGTTAAGGTCTTTCAATACCTATTTTCTTTTTTTTTGGTGGTGCCGGGGATCGAACTCAGGCCCTTGTGCTTACAAGGCAAGCACTCTAATCACTGAGCTAAATCCCCAGCCCCTCAATACCTATTTTCATTGGTTTTTTAAATCATGAATGGATGTTACATTATCAAAGGCTTTTTCTGTATCTGTTGAGGTGATCATGTGATTTTTATCCTTGGTTTTGTTTATATGGTTTATTACATCTATTGTATGTTGCGTGTTGAACCATCCTTGCATCTCTGGGATGAAACCAACTTCATCCTGACATGATCTTTTTAATGATTTGTTGCATTTTCTTTGCAAGTATCTTATTTTTTTGGAAAAAATAAAACTATTTATTTACATTGAATATTTGATATGCATTTTGAGTACAAATCTATTTTGCATTTAGGTTTACTATCCTATATAGAACAATTTTAGATTTTGTGGTCTTAACTAATTTTAATCATATCTTCCATACAACTATCTCCCTATTCCATTTAATTTTTCTGTTGGCTGCAGAACAGAAAACAAAATCATTCAGCAAAATTTTCAGAGAAGGTTCTTGGTTGATATACTTTCTTAACCCCTTGGTATCTGAGAATATCTTCCATTTGCTTTCATACACAAATACTAACTTAGCACGGTATATACTTCTTGGTCCAAAATTATTTTCCCTTAAAACTCTATAAATGCGGGCTGGGGATTTAGCTCAGCGGTTAAAGTGCTTGCCTTGCGAGCACAAGGGCCCGAGTTTGATTCCCAGCGCCAAAAAAAAAACAAAAACAAAAACAACAACAACAACAAAAAAACTCTATAAATGCTGTTCTGTTGTCTTCTGGCATTTAGAATTATCAGAAAAATATGAGGTCATTCTGGCTTTTGCCCCTTTATAGGTAACCTGCTTTCTCTGTCTGTATACTTGGAAACTTTTTTCTTCATCCTTGAAATTTTAAAAAATCACAAGAATATGCCTAGGTGTTGCTTTCTTCTCATAAAATTTTAAAACTACCCTGTGAGCATTCTTCATTTGCAGGTCTACTTTGTTCTTCAACTCAGGAAATTTTTCTTCAGTTAGTTCTGTAATTGCTTCAGCTTCATTTGCTTTGTCCTGTTTCAGGTATTCCTGTTACACATAGATTGTATCTCCTGGACAGGCCCTCTACATCTCTCTTTTTCTCTTCTTTCCTCATCCTAATTTCTTTGGCTTTTTCCTCTGTCTTCCGTGAGAATTTCTCTTGTTTTCCATTTATTTCAGGAATTTTATTTTGAAACCGACCCTTCTGTGCTTCCTTTAAACAGCCTCGATCTCTTCCATGTAGTCACACGATACCTACTTTACAACTAAGCCCAGGTGGGTAAGGAACGTGCTATTAATAGTCTACAATTTCTGCAAGTCTGCTGTAGATCAGTAGACTGCTATATTCCAGTACATCGGTGTCAAGAGGAGGCATTTTCTTGATTAATTAGCTCTATTATTTTCTTCTGAGTCTTTGTACAGCTTGTGAACTCAGTGGTGTTTAGGGCTCACAGAGCTCAGCAGCTTTTGGCTGTTGGTGAGTGTTCCAACACAGGCGCCAAGCTGTGCAGTGTTTTGAGGGTGGGTAGTGGATGGGATACACCACAGGCATAGAGCTTGCCAGTGTCTAATGAAGCCGTTGCGGAGAGACTGCCTACTTTGGCACTGCTCCAGTGTCTTTTCTTCTCCCTTGAACATACTGGTTACAAACACTGCCTGCACCCTATGACTTACTGTCTCATGACTCTCTCAAGATCTGCTTCAAGGTCCCTAACCAACACTGTGCATTTGTTTCCGTCTCTCCTCAGCAGTCCTAACTTATTCACTGCCCACTAAATGATTCTCTGGCTTCCCATTTCTTTAGTACCTTGATCCACAAATATCTCACTCATTGGGCTCCTCCTACAGTGAGAAGGGAATTAGGATAGGTGGGCACTGGATAGTGTTTGCTAGGCTGGATACTAATTGCAGCAGCCTGACAGCCACTTCTGTACTCAGCTTCTTCCCTTAGGATATTAGGTCTTTTTGCAAGATGGACCTGGGAGAAATGCAGTGTCCAGATCAAGGGGCAGCTTTGCTTCTTTTCCTAAGCAGTCCTGATACTAGAATTCATTGGGTCATCTCCTTCCAGTTGCCTTCCCATATTTGGGTTTGCTTACCCCATTTCTCAGAACCTGAATTTATTGATGCACTTCTTCCAAGCATCTTTTGAGACTGCTGCCTCTAGTCAACCATGATAATCCCCTCAGCCTTAAATATTTCCTCAGTCTTACTGTGTCTTTCATGACCTTGATGAACTTTTATTTTCTCTGTCACTCTTAGCAAGAAAATATTTCCCCCAGCAAAACTATAAAAATAATTGCTTTCATTTAGCTCTGCATCCACACGCTTTCTACACATAACTTTATTTCTTTAGCACAAAATGATGTGGCTGGATAAGTTATATACACTGAGAAACATCCATCACATTCCTTCACTTTTTAATTCATGATGTCCCGTTATTTTACCTATACAGTGACAGTTTTAATTTACATTCTTAAGTAATAACAAATTCTGGTATAATTGTTAACTATTTCCTTTGAACACCTTCTATTCTGGCTCCCACACTTTTTATTGGCAGTTCTAGGACCTGAACCCAGGGCCTTGTGCATTTTAGGCAAGACTTGTTCACTGAGCTACATGCATAGAGCTCTTGGCTCCTGCTCTGGAGGGAGATGGCAGTTGTTATGGTTTAGGTCCGGGTTGTCCTGCCAAAGTCTCGTGTATTTGGAACTTCATCGGATGATGGGGACGGTATGCTGATTGGTGGATTAGTCCACTGAGTTTATAATTAAATGTGCTGTTAGGAGATGGGGCCTGGTCGAAAGAGGTGGGTCATTGTGGGCAGCATCTCTTGTCCCTCTCTGCTTCCTGGCCACCAGGATGTGAGTAGTGTTCCTCCTTGGCGAGCCATTCCTTTGCCTGGACACTGTCAACCACGGACTAAAACCCTAAAACTGAGCCTAAATAAACCTCTCATTTAATTTGCAGGTGTTGAGTATTATGTCTCATTATGTCTCAGTGAAGAAAGTGACTAAGCAGCTCAGTGCAATGGTGCTGTCATGAACCTCCTCCCCGCTTTGTCTCTCTGTAAGCTTCTACAGCTTTATCTTTGGCTGCCTCAAAATTGCCTCTTACAGTTCTAGTTCTTCTTTTCTCAAACTTTCTTAGAGTTCTAAATGATTTTCTTTAAAAAAAAAAACCCTTTTTCTTTTTCACATACTAGGTGCTTCTTAAAAGCTGGGGTCAGTTCTCCATTTTTGAACCTCCAAAACTGTCTCTGATATTTTCACCATTTCTTATCCAATTCCACGTTAGATTTCATTACTGTATACCTTGCGCTTGTAATTTCTCATTACTTCCTATCATTTTTTTCTCCTCATAAAATAATTGTACTTTGTGCCCTGTATTGTAGTAGTTTAACTTATTCTTTAACTATTTCTATTTTTCTTCAGCATTTCTACTCTGTTCTTCCTTTGTTACTTTAAAATACACAAAATATACCTGTGGCAATTAGGGCAGAGCATCAGTTGATTGGCTTTGGGATCTTCCCTGGGGATTGGTAGAGCACAACTCTGTGTGTGACTTGATGGGTCAGGGAGGCATGGCCTTATGTCTGTCTGGTCCCTGGCTCTTTGCCTTCTGGCAGTTTCCTTGCTGAGCTTCCTGACTACCCTTTGCTCCAACACACCCTTCCACCATATATCTACCTTGGATTCACCTGACCATGGACTAAATCCCCTTAAAATGTGAGCAAAATGAAACCTCTCCTTTAAGTTGTGAGTGTTGGGTATCGTGTTCAGCAACAGGAGAGTTAATACAGAAAACTGGTACTGAGGGTGAGGTTGTTGCTATGACTCTATGCAAACATTAATTTAAAAGCTTTTGGAATTTGTTTGAGGGAGAGTTTGGAAACATTTGGAGATGGAGGCTAGAGAAGCCCTAGCATACTGTAAACAGAACTTGATGGGTACAAAAATGCCTCATTTGAGAAGACAACCTCAAAAAGGGACTCTTAGGGAACTGGTTCACTAGTATTCATTTCACTGTGCTCAGACATCCAGTTACTCAGAGGCTGCTGAAACCATCACCCAAGGGGGCCTAGCTCCTGCTCCCACTGACAACAGAGCTTGACCTCAACTGCATAACGCTGGTTTTACTGGCATGCAAAATGTAAGAGTTGTGAAGTCAGGGCAAATTCCATTAACTTCAAAGAAAGGTCTTGGAAGTCAGGCAAGGAACCTCCTATGATAATGAAACCAAAGGTGCATTGGAAACCCCAGGAAATTGGAGATGCCAGGAACATGAAACATCTGCTGAGGAAAGCTGCAGCCTGAGTGGAGCCAGCCTATGAGAGAGGCTGTATGAGCTACGAACCACCAAAGCCTTGGCAGTGGGGCTTCCTGAGCCCTCTGGAACTTCTATCTCACCAACATATGCCCTCTGAGCTCAGTTGAAATAAACCTGAGTTTGGGCTCCAAAATCCACGTAGATGTTTGAGAGCCATTTGAGGATTAAATGTACTGACGGGCTGCACAGAATGTACTGATGGGCTGCACAGGGATGAAGGAAGCTGATACCATTTCAACCAGTGCTATCACCAAATAATAACCAATTTGATGAGAAGGCCATGAATTCAGTTTTGAACACTGCATATTATGAGATATACCATTTGTACAAAGGCCCAGATGAACTTCCTGTATGTGTTTGAAGATCTCTGTGTCCAGAACAGTGGGCATAATAATTCATTGTTAAACTAGATGTGGTGGTACAGGCCTGTACTACTAGCACTCTGGGAGGCTGAGGCAGGAAGATTGCAAGTTTGAGCCCAGCCTGGGCAACTTAGCAGTTTAGTGAGACCCTGTCTCAAAATAAAAAATAAAAAGGCCCAGGGTGTAGCCCAGCGAGAGGCACCCAGTTTAAATCCTCAGTACTGGGATAAGGGATTTAGCTCAGTAGTTGGGGATTTAGCAAGCACAGGCCTTAAATTTGATCCCCAGCACTCAAAATCAATCAATCAATCTCTGGTACTGAAAAAAAAAAGATGAATCTTAAAAGATTCTCTGGGCTTAGACTGGCAGCCTCTCTACCCAGTGTTATATGCTACCACACAAAGAATGGAGAATGCCAATACTAGCTGCTCTTCTCAGTTGGTAGAGCCCATTTTCTGCAGGCTGCTATCCTTAGGGTCTGTTGGCTACAGAGACATGGGATACTCCAAGAAGCTGACACTGATGGGCCTTTTGAGAAATGACTGACTAGATGGTGCAACCACGTTCATTAATAAAGGAAGTGTTTTCTTTTTTAAATCAAATGTCTACTGTGAGATGTAACATAAAAGTAAGATAAACCTGGCGTGGTAGCACACACCTGTAATCCCAGAACTTGGGAGGCAGAGACAGGAGGATGGCTGAGAGTTCGAGGCCAGCCTGGGCTACATAGTGAGCTCAAGGCCAGCCTGAACTACATAGTGAGACCCTGTCTCCAAAAAAAAAAAAAAAAAAAAAAAGATAAAATGTGGTCTAGAACACAAAAACACTTCTAACATTTTAACAAAAAGAAACAGACCTATAGGAATAATATGGGAACCATTAGAAGATGGCCAGAACTACAGTTGCCAGATTTAGTGAATAAGAACGTATGATACCAGGGCTGGGGATTTAGTTCAGTGGTTACAATGCTTGCCTGACAGGCCCAAGGCTGAGTTCGATCCCCAGCACCAATTAAAAGAAAAAAAAAAAAAAAGAAGACAAGATACCCAGTTAACTTGGAATTTCAAATAAACAATTATTTAGTAGAGGTATGCACCTACTAATGGCCACTTAGCCCATATGCTCAGGTTAGTTTGCTTGCCACTCACCAAAACAAAGACAAACAATTGTTTTGGTGAAAAAGAAAAAGGCTTTATTCAAAGCTAGCTCTGAGGAGACAGAGGGGCCTCATCACCCAACTTACCATCTCACTGGGTACTGGATTTATATAGCAAGAAATGGGTGTGTGTGTGTGTGATACAATTTGATAATAGACATATCCAGGCGTGTTTCGTCCCTCCTTGACCCTGACTTCTCTCTCCCTTTCCTGTGGAAATGAAACTGGACTTTGACCTCCTGGGGCCAGCATCTGTGTAGCCTGTCTATTCATCTGGGCTGAGAAGAGGTCGGGGTGATAGTTTGTGCTTCTAGGCCTGAGAAAGTTTAGAGAAGCCACTTGCCTCTGAAGGAAAAAAAAAATCTAACTTTAAAATTCCATTTTGCCATGCAGGTTATAATTCCCCCTTTCTTTAGTCTGGCCCACAATCTCGGGGACTTGAGGTTCCAGGGGACATCACCTGAATGACTTTCTAACATTAGACTAGCATGTAGATTCCATCAAAGGTAGATGGAGCACAAGCAAAGGGAAGCTAGATGCTTGAGCCTGAAAAAGTACCACTAAAGATTGTGCAGTCAAATACAAAGAGCCAAAATCCAGAGACACCTGATGGAAAGCCTTTTTGCTTATAGACAAACATGCATAACAAAGTTCTTTCATAACTTCTGTAGCCCTACTTATTTTGGATAGAGTTGAGACAGGTGACTCTGATGCTTATGACTTGCCCCTTTGTCTCTGATTGCATTTTCTTCTTTACAACATTGCCAATTAATGGTCTGTAGCTTTGTTCCTCAGTGCCAAGTAGCTTTCCCTGGGGATAGTCAGTCAGAACACTGAAGGGAATGTGACAGAGTCAGTGAGATTTACAAAGAGTGGGTCTTAGTCCTACAGTTCATTGCTAATCACTTCTCGGCCTGTTGGCTAAGATCAAGTGTAGTACAGTCCATCGCCAAGTCTAATCCCATTGATTGTGTAGTCAGCACTCTAAAATATTAGAGCTTTGACAAAGTTTCCAGTCAGATGCAAAACAAGCTAATAAGAGCAAAACACAGCTAATAAGAGTAAAACAAGCTAATAAGAGCAAAACACATGTGGTTTAAGTCTGTACAGTAGACTTAAACTAAGAAACACAGAGGCCAAGTTAACTAGAGAAAGCCAATTTATCTGTGAACAAGGTCAGAAAGATACATTGAGCATATACTTAAGTCTCCTTTGCTGTAAACCAATGTGAATTACCACTTGGAGAGAAAACATCAATTACTCATGCCAAAACAAAGAATTATAGTTCAGCAATTAGGGTGGATTTTAGAATCTTGTAGGTACATATAACACAGTTGAAAAAATGTAAATACAGTGTATAAGAACTATTGTACATTTTACCAACTAAGCATATATTTTTGTGACAAAGACTGTATCTTATTGACTAAGAGGAATATGGCTCTTGTCATTTAAATGATAAGCAATGTACAACACAGCGATTTACCAAAACAATTTACTTTTACAGCATGTTAGCAATCATGATTGACTGTGTCATACCAGGACAATTAGTTCTTTTGGTTACAGTTCTCACTGTCAATCCTTCCATTCCATTTTCATAGAGGGAAGTGGACGATGGCATTTCTGATGTAGCTGCTTCCTGCTGAGTAGGGGCGAAGCCAGGGGAATTTTGGAATGGAAGGTTTTGACCTGATGAGATATGTAGCTCTTCACCCTCCTTTATGAGGGAGTAACTGGTTGCTTGCTCCTGGTTGGGCATTTGGAGGCCTGCATATATATATGTGGCTTGCTCCCGGTTGCCCGTTTGGAGGCCTGCGTATATATATGTTATATATACAATATAATGCACTTAAACCACAAGTAGATTTCTATTATTAGGGGCATCTGTCCTGATTTTAAGATTTCATCAGACTAATCTAAGGTACTATCTGAGGCATCTCAAGGAAAGGCTGAGATTTTTAACATAGTACTTAGTGCTTGGTTACTTGTCAGGATCACAACCCCAGTATCCTCTCAATGAAGAGGGATCCAATAAGGGGTATGTTAAAGAACTTTCCCAATTCTATGCCCAGTAAGGCACGTATTAGTAAACTGTAGCCAAAAGTTTCAGTTATTCTCACTAAAGCATCACCCAGCCAAGCAAGTGTGATAGCGAAAAAGACTAACAGTTTCATAATTACTTATCTCAGTTATAAATACCCAAAATCTTCTGTCTCCTGGTGTGCAGGACCAAGCGAGATGTAAAGAGGGGCCAGAGGTATCTTCCTCTGGCGAAGCCCACTTGATTCTGGAGTGATGGATCCAAGACTTTCTCCCTGCAAGTTTTAATGAAGTGTTCCTTGTCTGCAGCACATCATGTGGGCCCTTCCACTTTTCAGCCAGCTCATCATTAGGCCTTTGGGTTTTCCAGGTTTTCGGCAAAACCTTATCTCCACAGTAGAAGTGGAGTGGTTTGTTGGTTGAAATGTACAAACCTGGACACAGAAAACTGAGGCAAAGCAGTTAATATGTGATTCAGAGTTGTGTGTACCATTTAATTTTAACTTCATTTCCTAATTCAAAGGGTGGGGTACCTAACATAGAGGCTAGAAAGGGTCTCCCGTACAAAATTTTAAAGGGACCTAAGCCCGCTTCGGGGTGCTATCCTAATTTGGAGCAGGGCAATAGGTAAGACTTTGTCCATCTTCACCTGAGTCTCTAGACAAAGGTTAACTGGTGGGTTTTTCCTTTTTCTTTTTTAATATGGTTCATCTTTTCTCTCTGGTCCATGGACCATGACTTCCATGATGAATGCAGTTTCCAAGTTATTTGTAAAGTTTTGCTCATCTTCTGAGTGATTTTGGAAACAAACAGCCCATTGTCACTTTAAGTAGAGGTTGGTAGTCTAAAATTGTAAATAAAGAGAAAGTTAATTCTGTTGCTTTCTCAGTTCTAGTAGAGTATGCCTCTACACATCCAGAGAAAGTGTCCACAAATACTAATAATTTTCAATTACCTGTTATTTTAGGCAGCTGAAGTCTATTTGCCAGTCTTAAAAGGGGCATGTTCCTTTATATTTCACCCGAGGTGGATTGCATCCTGTTTCAGAATTATTCTTAGCACACAGATAGCATCCTTGTGTAATCCTTTGAATAGTCCCTTGTAAACTGTGGCCATTTTCAGGAGAGCCATATTAAATCTGTCAGTGATTCCCTTCATGCAGATGCTTTAAAATTGGGTATGTCAGGGCTTCAGGGAATAAGATCAACCTGTGATTAAGTTGCCATAGTGAATTAGACACTACACCTGAGCTTAGTCAAAAGGCCAAGAAGTGATTCCACAGTTGAGAGTTCACATCAGTGAAACCCAACTCCTGAGCTCCTCATCCGTCTTCATAATGAAGTTTGAACTGATAGGTCCAAGTGGGGTATCAAAGCCCGGATGAGCTGTCTCTCTCCAGCAACTCATTTTGCAGCTCTGTTAGCCTTCTGGTGCTCTGGATAGTGAATAATAGCCACTTGGCAATGGTAAAGCAACTGGCACAAGTAGAGTTAATATTTCCAGATATTTGATATTCTTATCATCTAAAGTTAATAACCCACTTTCCTTTGAAACAGCATCTATTACAAAAGCACACTTGGTATATATGTTTACTCATTTTCCTTGTGAAATCTTTAAGGCCTTGGTGACTGCATTTGGCCTTTTGTCCAGCATCACAACAGCTTACCCAGCTCAGTGTCTTTCTTCCATGAAGCTACTTTCACCAGTGTAGAGTTCCCAATTATAAGGTGCCAGCAGTTGACTTGACAAGTCTGGCTGGCTGGAATAAACTGCAGAGAACTTCAAAGCAATTATGTTGCAAATGAGCCAGTTTCTGTTGTTGGAAGCAAGGTGGCTGGATTTTGGGCTATGGTAGTTTGCAAGAGAACATGTGAGTACTTAACAGAATAGCCTAATGTTTGCCTCCCAGTCAACCAATATTTTTCTTTTTGCTGTAATAAAGCCAACACTTGTTGAGGAACAAACACTGTAATAGACTGTCCCAAGATGTCTCTACCTCTTTTAATATATCACAGAGGGCCACACCACCTTCAAGTCAGGGTGATCATCCTCTGGCTGCTGTTCCAAATGTTTGGCGAAATAAGCTATAGGTTGGGAAGATTCTCCAAGTAGCTGAAAAAATACCCCGAATCCCATGCCTTGCTTCTCATGGATGTACAATTTGAGGCTTAGGCAACTCCAAGGTCCAGTTTAATCTTTAATATTGTCAAATACTTGTTGGCATTCAGCAGTCCAATATAAGTCTGAATCTAGCCCTTTCTGAACATCATAAAGGGCTTTGATGATTACACCAAAATTAGGAACCCAAATCAAGCAGAACCTGCATGCCTAGAAACCTTCACAGCTGCCTATTTACAGGAGCTTTGCTGCTGGTAATTGCTTGTTTCCAATTTGGTATTATGCTCCATTTTCTGTTTTATTTGGAACCCAAGGTAATTTACTTCCTGCTTGCAAATCTGAGCTTTACTGGGAGACAGTTTATATCCACAGTGCACCAAGATTGTGTTAAAAATTTTTCATAATTATGACTTACTATTAGCACATCAGCATACTGCAGCAAGACTCCCCTTTTAATTGCAGAGTTCTTAAATCTTTGGCTGAAATCTTGCCAAACATGGTGGAAGAATTCTTAAAGCCCTGAGATTTCAAGTATTGGAAGGTAGCTTTTGATACAGAATCCTGCTTATTCAAAAGAAAATAGCGATTGAGTTTTATCTTCAAGTGGGATGAAGAAGGCATCTTTAAAGTCCAATACTGAAAACCATCCATAATCCCCAGGTATGAAAGACAACAAAGGCTAAGGATTTGGTACTGTAGGATGAGCATCCTGTTCAATTTCATTCATAACTCTGAAATCCTGAACAAAACTATACTCATTTGTATGGCTTTTTCACTGACAAAACTGGAGTATTGAGAGCAACCTATGAGGATAAATTAATCCACATCTGAGAAATGTTTGCAATGTCAGCTGAATCTTTTGCAAAGCCTACTTCTTGAGGAGATACTCTTTCTTCTGAAACATAATAGTTCTTTCTTTAATTCAACTTTTACCGGTTGTGCATTCAATGCTTGACCTGGAGTCCCATCTGATCATTTACTTACTTTCTTATAGACCTCAAGGAAAGAGTTTGTCTATTGTCTCCTGAGAGTAAGTGAGCACCATTTGTAACATCATGGCTTGCTCTAGTGGGACCTGTAAGCGAAGCTGTTGCCTTTTCAGAGAGGTTGAGTAATCTGTATAATACATCTCCCAATAATGGGATAGGGCACTCTGTCAGGTTGAGAATACTTTTAAGTCTTCAAGTTGACACTCCATAGGTAGAAGGGTTTCTGTTGCATTTCCTCCAGCACTCCTGTAATACAATTCTTTTGCTACGTTGGCATTTTAGTATTGAGAACAGAATGACTAGTATCAGCATCTGATAAGAAGTTCATCATCTGATTACTGTCAGGTGCACCTAAGGCTCTTGTAGTGAAATCACAATTATCTCTAAAAGACTGAAAAGAGCCCCAGGCTTCATGCATCATCGGAATCACAGTATTGTTCCATCATATGTCTGCATAGTTTTTCTCCTCCTTTCCCATGCTCTTTCTTTAATTTCAGACATACATTTTTCTAGTGCCCGTCTTCTTTGCAATAGGCACAGTGGTCTCTCTTTAGGGACTCTCTCCTTTTATATGTTCCTAAGCTGTGTCTTTTCTCCTTTTTCATTTTCTGTTCTACCAAGGCCATGAAGATTGTAGTCTGTTTCATCTTGTTTCCCATGCTTTATACATTTTAAAGTATCTACCAAATGAGATGAATTCATTTCTATAGCCCCTTCTGTTTTTTGAAGATTTCTATCAATTTCAAGGGTACTTTGCCTTACTAAGGTAATGTTAACTATTCTCATATTCTCTACAGCTTCTGGATCATCCGCATCCTTCTGATGTCTGGTAAATCTTTTGTAAAAATTCTGAGGGATTCTCATCTGCCTTCTGTTGAAGTTTGTGTACTGTGTTCAGACTTCTCAGCTTAGGTACCCCTTTCCTGGGTCCTGCCAGGATGTACTGGTTATAATTATCCAACAGTTATTCCTCCATTGTTCTATCCCACTAAGGTTCTACTGATGGAATAGTGTATGACTGGGGTTCCTTGTGGGACTTTCTTTGTGAAAAGAAAGTCTATCACTAGCCTTTTTGTCCTTTTTGTCTTTTGCACTTAGAATATTCAGAAGAGTTTGAATATCTGCCCGGGTGGGGTGCTGAGTGACAAACAAATCAGTCATTCTCCATGGATCATCTCTATATGATGGATTAGAGTTCTAGTTTAACAAGTCAGAGGTTGAGGGTGGAAATATCCACAAGTATCCTCCCAGCTGGCCAATCCTGATACAAATCTCTGACTGGATACTCCAGTAGAGGATATTGTCCTGCCCCAAAATGGGAAGCTCCCTGGTCAAATTGAGTGCCCTATTGGGTCTTAAAGGGGGAGACTGTTCCTGCCTTACATTCATGTGGTAAAGGAGCTGCAACCCAGTGGTACCTTCATCATCCAGAGGACCAGGGAGTGTGATGCTTCCATAACTAATGGAGTGGGTTTAGAGCATTTAAAAAGTTAATTTCTTTGTTTTTCTTTTCCTCACAAGTTTTGAGAGAAAAAGAAACCATCTGGAGAAGCAAGTAAAATCCTTTCCTTTTCTCTGAACTATCAATTTAGGCCCCTCTTCCTTCTCTCTAGAATCCACATTATGCAGTACCAAGAAGACCTGAATATAACAATGATCACTCCCATTTATCTGATTTTTGACAAAACTACTCCAATTACAATATGGTATGCTAGCTAGGCAAGTGCTCTACCACTTGAGCTACACTGCCCACCGCTAGCTGGCTCTCTTTCTCCAGAGTCTAACACATATGCAAGCCAAGCAGTGTTAGAATAGTGTACCAGCTCTTTTTGTCATAGTATCCTGGATGTAGTCTGTCTGGTTATTTAGTATGCAGCCCAGAGGGCTTGTAGATGGTACCAAAACCCAAATGCCCATTCTAGAAATAAGTGGTTATAAAACGATAAAAGAAACCAAAGCAAACCAAATGAGTACTCCAAACCCACAAGTACCTGCAATGTTTTCTATCTCTGAATCTCTACTCACACCAGTCAGCACCCCAGAAAACCTCTGATAGGTCCAAATGACCCCAAATGGCAAAGATGTGTTCGTCGCCAACTAGCATTGTTGAATGACTCAGAAAAGTTCTAAATGGCTGTTCCACTACCCCAATCATAGATCCTGGGAGTGGACTTTCTGGCAGAAAATCAGGTGGAACCTATCAGCAGCCCCCCCCCAAAAAAACACCCCTTTCCTTCACCAACAAAATCATTTACAGGCAGCTGATGCCACAAACGGAAATGGAGTTCCCAGGGTGCAAAACTGTCCCTGGCACCTGCCAGAATGTCCATGGAGACCCAACAGTAGGTTCACCTAGGCTCCAGCAGTCAGCCCTTCTTCCCAAGCACCTGTCACCCCACCAGTAAGTAACTGGGAGACCTATGCTGCTTAGGAGCTGGGACTTACCTCCTGGCTGGCTTCACCAAAACTATTACTGGCCACTTAAGTCCATATGCTTGAGTTCATTTTCTCACCACTGAGCAAATCAAAGCCAGCTAGTTGTTTTGGTGAAAAGGAAAAAAGCTTTATTTATTTATTTATTTATTTAGGTACTGGGGATTGAACTCAGGGCCTTGCTGCTTGCTAGGCAAGTGCTCTACCCACTGAGCTAAATCCCCAGGCCCCAAAGGGTTTTATTTAAAGCCACCTCCAAGAAGTTGGAGGGGCCTCATCACCCAGCTCACTATCTCACTGGGAACAAGTGTGCACAGGAACAGTATAGCAAGGAACAGTGGGAGGGGGGTGATACAATAGATGTGTCCTGGCTTGTTTTATCCTGCTTGAACCCTGACTTCGTGCCCTTCCCCTTGGAAATGAAACTGGACTTTGACCTAGTGCCAACATCTGCATATTCTGTCCATTCACCTGGGCTAAGGAAAGGTAGGGGTGGCAGTTTATGCCCTGGGTAGGCGTGGGGAAGTATGGAGAAGCCACTTATCACTAAAGGAAAGAAATCTAACTTTCAAAGTTCCATTTTGCCATGCTAGTTATTACCTTGTAACATTTGGGACATGTTTATACTAAAACTTTGTGTACCTGAAATTCAAATTTAAGTGATGGTCTGTACTTTATCTACAATGATGCCCAGAAAAAATGATATCCTGAGAATGATGTTCTGGATGGCATCACAGTCAAGCAGAGAGACAAAAAGGGTTTATTCCACACCCATTTTCCATTCCTTTTTGTCATCTGACTAGGGCCTCAATTCATTTCAATACACTTGGTGCCACAATAGTGCTGACATGTGAGCTAAGTGTGAGTTCATAATACACACACTGAACAATCAGTAATGAGAATAAGAAATTCCTTCTGGTTTCTTAGTGTAATTTACAAGGCAACATAATACAAAATGCATTAACTCACTGTGGGTTGCTATGATTTCATTAGGAAATAATTCCAAGTGCTTCCTAAACATAGGGAATGGAGAAAACAATGACATTGGCTGGAGATGGAGGATAGTGCTAGTGTAGATGCAGTTTGAATGGAGAGTCTGAGAACAGTTCGTGAATCCCAGACTGGGATAAATAAGGCGAAGGACTCTGGAGGATTATTTCAGCTGCCAAAGCAAAGAAAAGCTAACTTTAGGTTCAACAGAGAATTCTTTTTCTTTTCTTTTTCTTTTTTTTTTTTTTTTTTTTTTTTTTGCAGGGGGAGTGCTGGGGATTGAACTTAGGGCCTTGCAGTTGCTAGGCAGGTACTCTTATTAGTTGAGCTAAATCCCCAACCCCTCAATAGAAAATTCTTATTCAGAAAACAAAATGAGTATCTACAGAAAACACCAGGAAACAAAGCAGTATATTTGCATTATCACATTATCTAAAGAGTAACTTTATAATACATATAAAAAATAACCTGAAAGATGCATAGATAACAGCAATACTTATTACTAATTCATTACATGAATTTTAAGAACCTACTTTGTCTTATTTACCATAAAATATACTTGTCTTTCAGACACAAGCAAACAGTTCTAGGAACTGAGTATGGTGACATCAACCTACACTTTTATCTTCCTGTTACCTTGTCATGTTACATGCAAAGGAAATGCAGATATCTGGCATCAGTTTCAACAACCATTCTCTATGCACATACCAGATTGTCCAACCTCCATAGTACTTACTCCTTTATAAAGAATCTAGGAAGTAAAGACTTCTTACTCATTCAGAATCCACCATGGCTGGATGCAGACACCAGATGTTTGTTCAATCTCTCTCTCTTCTCACTCTCTCTGTTTCAGACAGGGGATTGAACCCAGGGCATTCACACTGAGCTACATCATCAGTTCTTTCTTTCATTTTTTTCTTTATTTCAATTTGGAGACAGGGTCTAGCTAAGTCACTTAGTTTCCCCAACTGGGCTCAAACTTGCAATCCTCCTGCCTCTGTCTCTTGAAGTGCTGGGATTACAAGTGTTTACCACCATGCTTGGCTTTTCGGGATACACTTACTTAGCTAGCATAAGTCTAGCATGAGAAATCCAAGTGTCTTCCACATAGGGCTATGCTTAGGGTCTGTGCTATCAGGTCTTTCTCCTCCATGCCTATGTTCTATGACTAGCAAAGCAGACGATAAGGGATATTTTACCCTTAGGAAATTATGCATAGAATTAAGCAGTTCTTGGACTCTGGAAGAAATAAGAGTTATTTTCATTAGGCTGTGAAATTTGCCTTTTTTTTGGCACTGGGGATTGAACTCAGGGCCCTGTGCTTGTGAGACAAGCACTTTAACCACTGAGCTAAATCCCCAGCCCCTGCCATATCTTTAAATATCTTGTTCTGTGAATGTGGGCAACAAACCAGAGTTATTAGAAATACTGACTTTGTTGCCAAGAGGAATCAGGTATTTTCCCGTCACGTTATACCTGTAGTAGATATTGTACCATTTATATTTGTAATTACTTTGACGTTTAGTAGTTACTGACATATTGCCACATTCTCCCATACATTGATAAAGTATATAAATTGTTAGATCTCAAAATTTTAAAAACATTTTAGTAAATATATTTAAATATACATTGTTCAATTGGTAGTCCTTTGGGTTTTATTGATATATTTAAAAATATTCCTAAAAGGTGTCATGGGTTTCACCAGAGTGCAAAAAGGATTAATCGTGCAAATAAAGTGAGATAGTACATGTGTGAACAAATTTCATGATGAACAAGTTGCACTTAGTCCTGCACTTTTTACATTTTTTCCTTGAGAACTATGTCTATGTAACATAGTGGAAAATAGTAATTTACATACGTTATTTATACATAACTGATGAGACTAGGTACTGGTAAAGTATACTATGGGTTTGGTGTGTCAATTAGCAAGTTATTTAGAATGACAGACTATATGACAATGTGAGATTTTCCTTTTTTATGGATGTAAATTTAGTAATAATCTGCTTTATCAATGTAAAAGTTTAATAAAACGTGTGCTTTAGGAGATAGTCCTCAGATACATCTATTGAGACATGATAGGAATTCACTAGCCAGTCATACTTACTGAATTATCTCCATATATCGGTGAATATATACTGGCACATGCAGGCTGTGCCTCAGGGTCACTCAATTTCAGAGTAAGAAGTTCTTTGTTTAAAATTTAAAGTTATTGAGGTTGGGGATTTAGCTCAGTGATTTTGTCTACAACTGCTATAAGCTGAGCCATGTTTGGGTGGTCAAATTCTGCTTATTCTACAAATAAGTTCTCCAAGGTCTCACAGCAACCAATTGGTAGTCTCCAAATCAAATTTAGACTCTCTTCTTTAAAGTTTATTGCTCCTTCCAGGCATGGTGGCGCATGCCTGTAATCCCAGAAATCTGGGAGACTGAGGCAAGAGGATTGTAAATTCAAGCCTATCTGAGGAAATTTAGTGAAACTCTGTCTCAGAATAAAAAATAAAGGTTGAGAGGTTGGGGATATGGCCCAGAGTAAAGGTCCTAGTTTCAATGCCCAGTATTAAAAAAAAAAATTATATTCCTGGCTAATGTAATTACATAAAAAATAAGAACTAGGCACAGTGGCACACACCTGTAAACCCCAGCACTGAGGGAGGCTGAGGCAGGAGAGCTATAAGTTCAAGTGCTGCCTGGATAATTTAGCAAGACCCTACCTGAAAATAAAAAGGGAGGGGCAGTGTAACTCCATGGTAAGCATAGAGCACCCCTGGGTTCACGCTCAAGAACTACCAAAAAAGAGAAAACAAAATGAGCAGTGAAACACTAAAACATAATTTTTGCATGATATAAGTGTGTATCTGGTAATCCAAAAGGATTCCTTGAAGAAAATAACAAAAAATTAGGCACTATCATAAACTGTGTACAAAATATATACATAAAAATAAGTAGCCGTCGAACATGCAATTGAAACCGGTTACAAACTATAGTGAACAAAATGTGCCCTTCAATAAGAGAAGGAACAAATATATAAAAAAATTACCTAATTAACAAATGTATAAATTCTGTATAAAAAAGATACAATAATCAGGCATGGTGACACATGCCTGTAATCCCAGCACTCAGGAGGCTGAGGCAGGAGAATTACAGTGAATTCAAGGCCAGTCTTGGGTACATAGTGAGTACAAGGTCAGCCTGAACTTACCATACATAGTGAGACCCTGTCTCAAAAAAAAGAAAGAAATAAAAAGACACAACATAGGAATGTAAGACATACAAGTACATAGGAATGCTACCGCTGTACCCATATTTAAAATTTTAATTATAAAATGTTTAGTCATTTCTAATTTTAATATGAAGGTAAAATATATTCCAGAAGGATTTTTTCTTTTTAGAAATCAAAAAGACATGGAACAGTGGATAAGCCAAATTAGACCTTCAGCTAAATTATGAGCAGTCCAGGGAAGCGAGGCCTACATATACCAGTTATCAAAACATTTTATAAAGGTATGATGTCAAAATAAATTTGATTATAATGCAAAAAAGAAATTGGCAGTTCAACAGATAGTCAAGATACAGATTCAAACACTATTTGGAACTTGGCCTACAATAAAATTTGCATTAAATACCAGTAGGACAAAGTTAAATAATTAAGCAGATGGCACTAAGACAAATGTTTAACCACCTGTGAAAAATAATAGTGTATCCTTGCCTAACTCCATTCAATACACAAAACTTAGATTAATTAAGTACTTACATTTTATTACCCAACCAATAAAGGAGGGAAATATGGGGTTTAAAAAAAAATGTCAGAGTGGGAAAGATAATTTATAAACAAAACAGCAAAACAGATGTTATACAAGCACAAATTGATAAATATGCAACAAAACTAAATTTCTAAGTAGAACCCCCTAAAACCTCACACACACACACACAGATAACAAACCAAAGTCTGAGGAAGAAAGTTAATATCCCTCATTTTAAAAATTCTTATAAAACAATTAGAAAAATACTAGTCATCCAAAAAATAATGACATTAAGATATTTCACAGAAAAAAATACTTAAAAATAAGAAAACATGTAGCAGAAAATGCAAATTACATAAAATATAAAAATGCAAATTAAAAGTATTATGACATTTTCCACTTAATACATTAACAAAAATCAGAGTTAAAAAATGATTTTGGCAAATTATGGGGAAATGGACACTCTACTACATTAGAGAAAGGAATGTAAATTAGTAAAACTAAGGAAAAGAAATTTAGTCTTTTAAAGAATGTACAAATGCACTAACTCTGGCTGGGGATTTAGCTCAGTGGTTAGAGTGCTTGCTTTGCAAACACAAGGCCCTGAGTTCAATCCCCAGCCAAAAAGAAAAAAAGAAAAAAGAAAACACTAACCCAGTAAATCTACTTCAAGGACATAGCTTTAATATCTATACTAATATCTTAGTATCTATCATATAGCTACTAAGAAATATATACAAAGATCGTCATCTCATTTTTATTTCAAAGGATAAAAACATTTACATACCTCAAGAAGAGATTGATTCAGTTAACTGCAGTACAGGCCTAGAAGATAACATTGCAGACAGGACACCCAAGGGAGACTGTTCTTTACTTTTTTTCTTTTTTTACACATTTTACTTTCTATACTGAGATCCCCTCGAGGGTATCACATTTTTGAAGAATTTGTAAAATTCTTTAGTCCTTAATAGCTAAAAGATTACCCAAGTATCTGTCAACAGTTAAACTAAAACTTCATAAAAATTTTTGCATCCTGCTTAATTCTTCCTAACAATCTATTATATAATCTGATATTTTAATTTTTCTATAGTAAGATAGATTTCCTCAGTGATTTCAGCTTCCTAGAAACATTTTCTACTATATACTATTACTGCATTCCACAAATTATCAAAGGTGAAATTTTAAAAGAAAATAATTTGCATTGTTTTCTTTAAATAATGGTCATTCAGAAGTGTTATTTAATACATAGAGACCTCTATTAATACTTAAGATATTTTGTATAATTTGAATAACTTGTTATTTATTTAGATTTTGCTGTATAAAGATATGGTAAATAATTTCTTTTACATATTAAAAGAACCCTTTGGAAACTTAGGTAAGTCATTCTCAGATTTTCTTTTTAAGTGATACTAGGGATTAAATGCAGGTCTTTCACACTGAGCTACATCTACACCACTTTTTTTAAGTCAGGGTTTCACTAAATTGAACGGGCGAGGTTTGAATTTGTAATCCTTCTGCCTTTGCCTCCCAAAGTGCTGGGATTACATCAAATTATATCAGATTTGGAAGAGTACTCATTCAAATGTTCTTCTATGTCTCCATACTTGACAGAGGTATGCTAAAATCCCAGTCTGTAGATCTAACTTTTCTATTTGTAGTTCTATCAACTTTTGCTTATTTATGGAGGACAGGTTAATAGTCACATACATACAGATTGTCTATAATCAGATCCTGCCAATGAAATGAAACTGGATATTAAGATGGGTTTCTTCTTTTTTGTTGACGAATGTATTTTTGGTTTGTTTTTTGCTTTCATTCTTGAAATCTTTTCATGTGAGATTTCTTTGGCTAATATTTCAACAGCATACTTTTGTTCTGTCAATGAATTTCCATCCTTTTGAAGGTTTATTTTCTTATGTGTTGCTTGAAAACAGCATAGTATTTTGTTTGAATTAAAAAATTCCTTTCAACTACAGTATAACAATCACTTGCATTTCCTTGTAGTTTCTCTTAGTTAATTTCTGCCATCCTGCTATGTAATTTCTTTTAAATCGCCTATTTTATATTCATTTTCTGGATCTCCTTCAAATTCTGATTGATCATTGATAATTTTTTACAGTTGCCTTCACAAAAGAAACAAGTATATCATAGACATTTTGTGATGCCATCATTGCTTATATTTTGGCAAAGCTTATTTAACCCTGTAGAAAGAACAAAACTGACAAACACGGTGGTAATAATCTGTTCCTAGAATTCCTTCAAAATTTCCATGGTAAACATTACCTTACCCTTTTAAATCTGGATGGTACTGAGAATTGAAGCCAGGGCCTTCATATTGCGATACATCCTCAGGCCTGTTTTATTTTTTATTTTGAGACAAGGTCTCAATAAGTTGCTAAGTTGCCTGGGCAGGACTTCAATTTATAATCCTGGCTCAGCAAAAAGATGATTCATATTATAGGTAAAAGCTTTTCTACATTCAGAAAGTCCAAATTGTTGTTCTCTACATGTTACTCTCTATAGTTATGATATAATCAAATATAACTCTTTTAATAGAGAATTTATTTACTAATATTTCATTTTGTATCTTTCCTGTATAAATTCTGATACTACCTGATTTATGATGCAAAAGGAATTTATAGTCACTGGACGTTTTCTTCTTTTACAAATTGTTTGCCATTCCATAATGTGTAGGTGAAAAATTAAGGGCTTCCTATGTGAATTATATTATAAATTAAATAATACTGATTATAGTATGAGAGCAGGTCTTTACACATACCTGATTTTTATAAGGCTTTTCCTCATTGTAACTCTGTTATACAAAAGGACAGCTGCGGAAGCTGGTTGTGGTGGTACATGTCTGTAATACCAGCACTCTGGGAAGCTGAGGCTGAAGATCATAATTTGAGCCCAGCCTGGGAAACTTAGTGACTTACTGAGACATAACTCAAAACAAAAAACATCTAAAGGGATTGTGGATATATTCTTTTCAATCCTAAGTGCCAAGAGAAAAACATACAGCAGAGGGACAGATAAAATTGTTTCCCATATTTCTGATATTTTTAACATTTTTTCCAATATGTATGGTAATGTTGAGCAGTGACTATTAATAAAAGACAATATTCAAATACATAGAATTTCTCACCTCATGTGTGTATTCTCTGGTGCTTTTTCGCCTGTGAAAGACAAGTAAAGGCCTTCCCACATTCCTTACATTCATAGGGTTTCTCACCAGTGTGAATTCTTTGATGTTGAGTAAGATGTGCCCTCTGCCTAAATGCCTTATTACATTCCTGACATACAAAGGGTTTCTCGCCGGTGTGAATTCTCTGGTGTTGAATAAGAGTTGAACAATCAATAAAGGACTTCTTACATTCTTTACATTCATACGGTTTCTCACCTGTGTGGATTCTCTGATGTCTACTAAAGTAGGATACACAAGAGAAGGCCTTTCCGCATTCCTTACATTTATATGGTTTCTCACCGGTATGAATTCTTTCATGTTGAATAAGATGTGCTCTCTGTCTAAAGGCCTTCCCACACTCCTGACATTCATAGGGTTTCTCATTAGTATGAGTTCTCTGGTGTTGAATAAAGGTTGAATAACAGAGAAAAGCCTTCTCACAATCTTTACATTCGTAGGGTTTTTCACCAGTGTGAATTTTCTGATGTTTATTCAGATTTGAAAGCCAAGTAAAAGACTTTCCACATTCCTTACATTCATAGGGTTTCACACCAGTATGAATTCTCTGATGCTGATTAAGAGTTGAACAATTATTAAAGACCTTCCCACATACTTGACACTCATAGGGTTTTTCACCTCTGTGAATTCTCTGATGCCTATTACAATCAGAAAAACAAGTAAATGTCTTCCCACAGTCATAACATTCATAGGGTTTCTCACCAGTGTGAGTTCTCTGATGTCTAGTTAGATGTGCACTTTGCCTAAATGTCTTTTTACATACCTGACATTCATAGGGCTTCTCATTAGTATGTGTTCTTTGATGCTGAAAAAATGTTGAACCAGATATAAATGCTTTTCCACACTGGTCACATTGATATGGTTTTTCACCAGTGTGAATTCTTTGGTGTCGAATAAGAGTTGAGCAATTATTAAAGGCTTTCCCACATTCTTTACATTCGTAGGGTTTCTCACCAGTGTGAACTCGTTGATGTCTGTTAAAGTCAGAAACACATGTGAAGCCCTTCCCACATATAGCACATTCAAATGGTTTCTCACCACTATGAATTTTTTGATGTCTACTTAGATGTGCACTTTGCCTAAAAGTCTTTTTACATTCCTGACATTCATAGGGTTTCTCATTAGTATGGGTTCTCTGATGTTGAGTAAGGGTTGAACAATTATTAAATGCTTTGCCACATTCCTTACATTCAAAGGGCCTCTCACCTGTGTGAATTCTCTGATGTTGAGTTAGAGTTGAACGACTATTAAATGCTTTCCCACATTCTGCACATTCATAAGGTCTCTCACCAGTATGAATTTTATGATGTCTATTAAAGTCAGAAAGAGAAGCAAAGGCCTTCCAGCACTGCGTACATTTATAGGGTTTCTGATCAGTATGAATTCTTTGATGTCGAGTAAGGTGTGCACTCCGTCTAAAACTCTTCCCACATTCCAGACACTCATAGGGTTTCACACTAGAGTGAGTTCTCCTGTGTTGAATGAGTGTTGAACAGCAGATAAAAGCTTTCCCACATTCCTTGCATTCATATGGTTTCTCACCAGTGTGAATTCGATTATGTTGAGTAAGGAGAGCACGCTTTCTAAAGCTCTTTCCACATATCTGACATTCATAGGGTTTGTCATAGTTTATTTGATATTGAGTAAGTTGAAAGTCATAAGCAAATTCTCTGCCACATTCTTTAAATTCATCACATTTCTTTCCAGGGAGACTTTGTTGATGTTCCATCTGATTTGTGTAAAATATGAAGGCCTTCTCACACATTTCATCAAGTTTGTCACTAGGGTGAATTCCTACCTGTTGAGTGAGGTTTTCACAATTTTTCTGGTCATAGTGTTCATTTACAGCCTGAATTACTTCATTTGGAACCAGTGATGTCGGCTGAATTAATTCATTTGGAACCAGCGATGTAGGCTGAATTAATTCATTCGGAACCAGTGATGTTGGCTGGATTGTTTCATTTGGAACAAGCAATGTAGGCTGAATGAATTCAATTGATAGTTTTTCAAATGGAACTGTCATACACTGGAAACATTCCCCTTTAGATTCCTCTTGTCTTTCGAAGTGTCTGTTATATTTCAAATCAGTTCCAAAACAAGATTCCCCTTCAAGGCAAGAATTTGTGGTTCTGTTTGTTATTTCCCATTTTAATGATCCTGTTTCAAAAATACCATTTTTTAGAGCTAACTCCTTAGTTTCATACCAAGACAGCAAATCTGAAAGGAAATAAATATATTTTCATGTTTTAGGAGAGAAACTTCTATATTATAAACAAACAGAAAAATAATACTCTTTAAGAAGTGAATTGTTTAAATAACTTTCAAATATTCTCATTTACTTCGGAAAAATGAATGGCTATATTAATATAAAACAGACTTCAAGGTAACCTGTATTATCAAAAATAACTTTATCACAATGTTAAAAAGGATCAATTCATCTGGAAGACTTATAAATGTTTAGGTACATAATAACAGATGCTCAGAATACATATAACAAAAAAACGAACAGAAATGAAGCAAGAAATAGACAACTCTACAATCATAGTTTGAGATTTTATAACCATCTCACAATGACTTACAGAACAACCAGACCTTCCCTCCATTAAAGAAAAACAGTTAAAGAGAGAAAACATAAATAAAAAAATACTAAGGAATAAAAAAATAAAATACTAAGGAACAGAACTCAGTACTGTATACAAAATACATACTATATGACCCAGTGGAATTTACCCCATGAATATAAGTTAGGTTAACATTTGAAAATCGATTAACGTAATTTAACATATTAACATTTAAAATGTTAATTTAAAATAGAAAGGGAGCTCTTTTTTCAAATAAATGACATCAGTTAAAAATTTGTAAGACACATCACATCCAAAATTGAAATGCTGCCAGATGTGGTGGCCTATGCCAGTAATCCTGCCATTCTGGGAGGCTAGAATTATAAATTCAAGCCCAGCCTGGGCAGCTTAGTGACTTAGCAAAACCTGTCTCAAAATTAAGAAAGATGTGAGGATATCAATCAGTGCCAAACTCTTGGTTCAATCCCAGTGCTGCAAAATAATAGTAATGATAATAAAATATTGAGGGCTTTCTACTTTACATCAGAAGCAGTGAGAGTGATTAATATATTATCTTAATTGTGGTGGTGATCTCCTAAGCATGTATGTACATCAAAATGATTAAATGGTACACTTTAATATATCCACTTAAGTACATGTCAATTGAGCTTCAAAATATCTGTTAAAAAAAATAAAGTCATCCCAGTACTTGGAAGGCTGAGGCAGGAGGATCCCAAGTTCAAGGTCAACCTACACTACACAGCAAATTCAAAGCCTGTCTGGACTATATAGTGGAGATGCCGTCTCAGTAAAACAAAAGCATTTGTCATAATAAATACTGATATTCTCTCCACTTATCAAACTGTTTGTTCCAAGACTTTGGGCTTTTGAATACAGCTTTCCATACAATATTTTAAAGGAAAGGCACCAGCAGTTTAACTTGGCTGGACTTCCCTGAAACACATTCTGATTGCTCCCCACACCTTTACTCACCTGGATACCATCCTGCTTTTCCAGCCATCCAAGGTTCTTTCCCTTGTTCCAATAGGGAAATTACTGATGGTTTGGAAATGGCAAGTCCTGCTCAAAGAAGTAAGATTAAAAATCAATTATAAATGAACAAACCTTTTGATTTAGAATTGGTTTAACCTAAAACAAACAGAGGATCCTCAGAAAGAAGATGAAAACAAAAAATCAGCACTTAACAAACACTAGAGTAATAACTGTTACATGTGGGAGTTACAGGTGAAAACCAAAGTAGGGAGAGTATCATAAGAGAATATCTGTAAAATATCAAATTACTTCACAACAAACTACTTACTGACTACAAAGATAAAAGTAGTGGCCTTACAATGAAGAACTTTTAGAGGATAACAATGCCAAGTCAGCATCACCAGTGACAAGACATATGCAGCTCATTATCTTTTGATATACTGAAGAAAGCATACCATCATTTCTGTGGGAATCTCCCCTAAAACACATAACCTTAATCTAATCATTAAAGTGTCTTGAAAAGCCAAATCTAGAAAATTATATCTAACAACAGGTCAATACAATTCGAAGTGTCAATGTCAGGGATAAAAAAGGAAATTTCCAAGATTAGAGGCCTACAGGGATATGGCAACTAATTACAATGTGCAATCTGGGATCAGTATAAATACACTCCAAGGATAATGACTGACATGTGAAATAAGGCATATATATAATTCCATAAAATTTGATCAATGTTCATTTTCTGGTTTAGATTAACGATACTATGCTCACATAAATTGTTAATATGATGAAATTTTGACTGCAATTATTTAGTTTTAATTTTTAATATTTCAAAATAAAAAGTTTTTTAAAAATGGGATTCAGACAAAGTTTTAGATAAGAATAAATAATAATAAAGAAGTGGGAATATAGCCTTATTAATCTAGCATAAGAAGCACACAGAACAATATCCCCCCCAAAAAAAATGAGGAGGGGAAAGTTGGGAGTTTAAATACACACGGACTCTATCTCTACTTGCTTTAGAAAGAAAAATAAGAAGGTTCAAAACATAATCAATGGTTCTTTGTGTGAAATTCCTTCAACACTAAATACAAAGCTTCTAAATTAAAAAAAAAAAACCTTCTAAATTATACTTCTCACACACAGAAATACCAGGATAAATTTTTCCTAAATTTTAGATGAATCATCATCTCCTAAATCCTACAGGTTGTTTTGTATGTCCCTCTGTTAACAGATGAGGGTTCCAGGGGGCTTCATTCTAGGTCTTGGTGTCCTGAGCAAAGAATTAAATAAGACACAGAAAAGACAGCGAAGGTGTAGATTTAGTGAAGATGGAAAGAAGTACACTCTACAGAGCAAGGGGTGGATGGTGAAGAAGGCTCACAAAAGCCTCAGAATAAAGGGAAAGGAGTTTCTAGTATCCAAAATACCTAGATTGGCTCCAACCTCATGTAAATACAGCACTGGGACAAGTGTCCCACGGAAAAACTCACTGGGCTTCTCGTCAGATGTAAATTAAGGATCAGAACCACAGCCTTTTGATTAGTTGTACCCATATGTAAATGAAGGGTTAGAAATAAAATCTTCTAATTAGTCCCATGAATGGCATTGAATTCAAATGAAGGATTAGGAATAGCGCTTTCTGTGCTCGCTTCACCAGTACATATACTAAAATAGGAATAGCGCTTTCTGACTGGTCCTGTGAACTGTACTCAGGAGAAGCCATAAGCCTGGAGTAATTTTGGGCCTCATGTTCTGCTCATGTCTTCTCTTTTTAGACAACATCTTGATCAACCAGTTAGCCAATGGTTTTTCTGACACATGAATGCGTCATCCAATTTGCTCCAGCCCTAACCTCCTACCTCACCTCATCATAATCTAACTCCTTAAAAACCAAGGAGGAAAGTTAATTATACAAAGTTCCCAGGCCACTGTGAAGGTGAATGAAGAATAGCAAATAAGGTGTCTGACAGAGGCATGCTATTCCAACAAAACAATCTTTTGGAACAAGGAACAGAAATTTACATAGGTATGTATGACCTAAAAATACAGCGAATGCTAAATTTTTTAAAACTTATTACATTAAAAGATATTGCTATTAATCCCCCTCAAAATGTTCCCCTTCACTTCAAATACAGCCAAGAAATCCCAATGGAGAGAGCACTTTTGGTATTACAGAGAACAGATGAACTTACCCAGTGATATAAAGGTGTTGTAGTTCTCCAACATCACATCTCTGTACACGTTTCTCTGAAAAGGGTCCAGGCATTCCCACTCCTCCTTAGAGAAGTCTATAGCCACATCCTCAAACATCACTAATCCCTGAAAGGAAAATTCCATGTAACACACATAATAGTGAAGAAAATATATTTCATGTGAATGAACAGAATATTTTAAAAGGCTTTCCTGGAAGGTACAGTATTCTACAGTAAGCAATGGGGTAGAACTAGAACCTTACAACACATCAGGGAGAAATAAGAAATTACTAAACACACATTGTTGAACAATCCTATGTTGTGGAGCAGATAAAACCTGTAACTGTGGGAAACTTCTATTAGGCACACTCACTGGGAAGCAAGGTAAGGCAAGCAATCTAAATTAGAATGGAACAGTTCTACTAATCTGCTGAACATCATGTGTCTTTTTGTAGTAAAAGGCTAACTCAGTAGGCCTGGAGTTTTAAGCCAAACCCTGAACATTCCACAGAAAGAACCGGTCTTTTACTGGCTTTTGAGAAATAATCTGAGTCCTTGAATACCCTGTCTAATGAGAGTATTTTTGTATGCCTGAGATTTTGATCAGCAAGACCTCTAGGGAGCAGGAGATGGAGCAGGTAAGGTCAGTAGCAGGTACCACACGTATCCCTAATAAGAACTCTGGACATAGCCAAGCACTGTGGCACATGCCTGTAATTCCAGTGCTCTGGGAGGCTGAGTCAGGAAGACTGCCAAGTTTGAGCCCACCCTGGGCAACTTAGTGAGACCTTGTCTTAAGATAAAAAAAATTAAAAATGGGTTGAGGATGTAGTCTGAAGGTCCTGTGTTTAATCCCCAGTACCAAACAACGACTTGCACAAAGCATTGGGTAAGTTTCCCTTGTTGACAATATATCACATATCAAAACTGGGAGAATAAACATGTCACCATGCCTCTCCATTAGGATGAAACACTTGTGACTGGTTTCTCCTGGGCTTTAATCCCATGTACTTTTTCCTTTCCTGATTTTAATCAGCATCCTTTCAGACTAATAAATCACAACTGTGAGAATAGTATATTGTTTGAGTCCTGCAAGTCCAACCAAAAATCACTGGTTCTGAGGGTGCTCGTGGAGACACTCAACACAGCTGGCATCAGAAGGGATCCTAACTGAAACATAACAAACATCACTAGAAAAAAGAAATACAAGGGAGTGGAGGTTGGTAAACCTTTGATACTTGGATGCCTCCTGAGTCACCATCTGGTATGAGACAGCAGCAGTACTACAATGAATTACTAGAGGTAAAAGTTATCAAGGAAACAGAAAAATAGACCCAGTTCCCACGGTGTTATCTTGCTAAATACACACACACAAAAACTGTAAAATAATGAAAATCAGGCTAAAACTGCAATCTCTTCTTTAGTGTATCTGCAATAACAAAAATTAAACAGGGCTTTGAGGTGGGTCCTGGTGCTGCATCAAGGTCAGGCTGTGGGTCACCTAAACTATGGTCACTGGGTTCACAGCAGTCGTTAAAGGGAACAACAAAGAGCACACCTCTGATCAACAAAGGGGAGACCAAGTGGCAGAAGGGAGGGGAAAACCAAGAAACTATTGAAGAGGTCACAGCATGAATGAATGGTCTCGCTTGGCAGACAGACATCAACAGCTTCCTGAAGAACCTTAACTAAAACGGCTTGTGAGAGTAACTACTTTAAAAGGAATCTCTGTGGTTTTTGAATGCTGCAGAAGGGAGGAGTATGTGTAAGTTAATGCTGGACTCCTGGCTTACTACTGAACAACTATTATGGCTATATACAATCTAGATACAACACAGACTGTCTCTAAGGGAAAGTTAACCTGGTGACTGGATAAAAGCTGCTGTAGGTTCATTTATCCCAAGATGGGAAATTATTCTTCTTCTCCTTCAAGGCCAAGTGGAACTCCCCAGATGAAGCATCTGATATGCTACATACTCAAAACATGTTGGTTTGGTTTCATGAAAAACAGATGTCCGTGCACTTACGCAGGTGATGGCAAATATTGTGGGTAAGAGGACCTTTATCAAGACACTCCAAGTAACTTTATTGCTGTAAAATCAAGCAATGGTTTGAGCAGTTACATTGGATTTCTTGTCTCAGCTTCATCTTATGGGACTTGCAGAAGGTAAGAAAATTAGAGTGATTGAAAAGAGAATGGGGAAAGACAAAGAAGATAGTAAAGAAACACATCCCAGCAGGGATTAACACATCTAAACGGCTGTTAAGAGATGGGTTGAATAACATGGACATCAATAGAGTCAAAAGAAAGGTCTCAGCAGCACTATCAGAGATTGGGTAGACCAACAGGAACCTTTGCTGATCTCCTAAAACTGAACTGCCCTAAACAAACTCCACATGATGATACCCACCTAAAATAGTAGCACCCTGGGAGGCTGAAGCAGGACTGCAAGTTCGAACCCAGTCTATCCAACCTAGCAATTTAACAAGACGCTGACTCAAATTAAAAAGGAAAAAAGGGCCAGGGATGTAGCTCAGCAAGAGAGCAATGGGTTACCAGGCATGGTGGCACATGTCTATAATCCCAGTACCTGGGAGGGGAGGCAGGAAGATCGCTGCAAGTTTGAGGCCAGCCTGGACTACATTGTGAGTTCAAGGCCAGTCTGAACTACATAGCAAGACCATGTCTCCACTACCACCCCACCAAAAGAGAGAGAGACAGATGGACAGACAGACAGACAGAGATACCTGGGTTCAATCCCCAGTACCGAAAACAAACAAACGAACAAAAAGATGTACTAGTTGCCCTAATTTGAAGGAAGTGAAAAAGGCTGAAAGATGAAATGACAGTGAGAACCCTGAGCTCACATAATGTGTAGTTAATGGTCAGGGCTGGAAAATACTTTTCAGGAACTCCTTGATGTAGAAGCCCAAAATATTACGGGGTTCCAAAACCTGTTGGCGAAGCCCTAACAGAAACTATGGTTAGAATGAGAAGATACAGGAATGCAGTGGTTAACAGGATTGAGGTCAAAGTTTGGATGAAGAATGGAATGGTTAAATGTACTTTACGCAAAGCAGTTCCATCTGCTTCTCTGAATTTATAATTAGGAAAGATATATGTCTGACTGGGGAACACTTCTCCTATGCTTCTCCTACCTAATACTATAAATTTGAAGGTATTGCCTTTGTGCAGTGTTAACTGCAAACACTATAAAGGAACCTACAGAATTGCTCAAGCCCACACAGGTTAATTTGAAACAGGATAGAATGCCTAGTAGATATATGAGATTACACTTTAATTAATAATGTTAGAATTTGCAGGTGCTGCCCCCAACAAATTATTTGTATAATAGCCTTGTGTAGCCTATGGAAAGGGGGACAGTCATGGAGACTAACACTACCAATACTTAAATACAGTAGTACCATCTATAGTATAAGCAGTCCCAGATATGGTTCAACAATAAAAATAGTATAACAAGATAAAGGTTACCAGTACTCAGTAACTAATCTAGCAAATGCTTTTTTCTTGATCTTGATAGTAAAGGTCAACTATAGTTTGCCTTTATATGGGAAAGTTCCCAATTTACATTTACTGTATTGCCACAGGGTCATTCCAATTCACCAGCTTACTGTTACAATTTGGTCAGGAAAAAATCAACTTGACATAGGTCTTGAGCATAACAATGTATTAATTTGATGATATAATAATATCAGAAACTGAAAAATAAGCCAGACATGGTGGCGCATATCAGTGATGCAAACTGCTTGGGAGACTGAAGCAGGAAGATCACAAGTTCAAGTCTGGTCTGGGCAACTTAGTGACACTCTATCTTAAAAAATAAAACAGACTAGGGATGTAGATCAGTGGTAGAGCTCTTGCCTAGTATGTGTGAGGCCCTGGGTTCAACACACAGTACCACAAAAAAAAGAAAAGAAGCTGAAGAACAAGACAGGACTTCCTCCCTCAGGGAAGGCTCCACAGAGATGTATATGGAGACTAGATCAGATGGCTGCTCCAATCAGATGAGAGGTTACAGATGGTGAGGCTACCAATGGATGCTGACAGGAATAGACACTTATCCTGGGCGAGGTTTTTGCTGACATGGAGATTGATGTAAATGGTCAAAATACCATACAATGACTCGAACAGAAGAGAATGTATCAATTCTGATCACCATGCTCCACTTCTTCAGACCAAAGGACAACTTTATACCTCACAGTGTCCAACAGTGTGCAAACAGAGCTCACGTCAAATGGGCTTACTGAAGCTGGCAGATAGAGGAAGTCAGGCAGACAGGGCACAGGTCCTGAATGGTTAACCTGAAGTAAACTAGAAGTCAGGGCTTGAGTGAGTTAACATACTAAAGAGCCTGAATAATTAACTTAAGCAAACTGACTATCAGTGTCTGATGGAATGCAATGGACAAAGAACAGGTCCCTAAACAAAGGGGAGAAGCCCTGGAGGAAGTGAAATGCACACAAAGCAGCTTGCTTTCCAGACATCTGAAGGCCTCCCTGCAACCAGGAGCATCCCTGCTTTTTGTCACATTCACCTATACCAAAAACTGTATAAAATGCCAAAGGATTGAAACATCTATGGTGTCTACCTTATGGAACTGCTATCTGACAAGCAGGGAGTTTTCCTTTTATTCTTTCTATTAAATATACACTTGGTCATTTCCTACTGCTTCCTGTGTACTCTTGTCAGCTTCAAACTTCACTGCCCCAAAACAAGGACCCAGATCACAGCACAGGAGGGAGTTACATTACCATGCTGATTATCATCCTCAAAGCAGTGGTCTGATGGAGAATTGGTACAGAAGAGTGATACATCTGTGGGCTGAAGGGCTGCCTTACATGCCTTTATGAGTGTGTGCTCACACTGAAGATGAGGGAAGCCAAGGCAGAGTCCCTACTAGATAGATTCCTCCAGTTCCTTTGGAGACAGAGGAAGAGGCTCTGGGGGAGAATGTTAATACAGATGGATAAATCTTCCCTATATGACCTCAACTCTTCTCTTTTCCCACCTGACCCAGTGGTCCTGCACCAGAAGTACAACTCCAGGTGATGGAGGCAGAGATGATCCCTAAATAAGAAACTGTAACTTTACCTTTATACCAGAATTCCTAAGGTGTTGAGAGGATGTACACTGTCTTTGCAGATTATCTGGCAAAACTGAGGATGACAGTACATTGCCTAGTGGTTGAGACAGCTCCTACTTCTATACCTAAGTAATCTTACCTTGTATGAATGAGAACAGAATGAGGGGTCAGCACTTGTAGACTCGTTTTGATGCCAGCAATCAATCTGGCTGAACCTAATTTTTCTTCTTTTTTTTTTTGGTGCTGGGGATTGAACTCAGGGCCTTGTGCTTGCGAGGCAAACACTCTAACCACTGAGCTAAATCCCCCTCCCCTTGAACCTAATTTTCAAAGGTGGAAAAGTCTGTCAAATGGAAAGAAGATGGCACAACAACTGATAGTAAAGGAATAAATAAATATGTGGGTTATGCATGAGGGAAATCCAATGTGACACTGGTGCCTTGAGAGAGGCTCAGGGGAAGAGAATGAATGTCTCTTAGCACAATTATCCAGATGACCGAAAAGATGAAGTCATGTGTTTGCTAAGACCACCCCTAATTCTGGAAGCTGACACAGTCAAATGGAGGCCTACAAACCTGTATGGCATCATTCTGGGATACATTCTCGTTGTGCAATATGACAATGAACAGGACCAACTGAAAATGACTGAGTTGAATTCTAGCAAGGTGTCAGGATCTTTGGACTCTTATTTTTCAGCTTATAATCTACTATCACACATATTATATGGGAAGGAACTTGAGGTAATTACTGTTTACTGGGCAACCCAAGCATGTGGTGTACACCAGTAGACTGATTTACTTAGTTAAGTACAAACCTGGATGACTAGATACACAGAAAGATGTCTGGTTATAATGGACAAAATAAAACTGTACCAAGCCCAACATACCACAGTATGCTGTGCACAAATACATATTTTTAAATTTTGTACATGGAAGACAATTAAATAGAACAGAAAAAGAGAATAAATTTCTGATTGAAATAAAGCAGTGGACATTCCATAACAGGCCCCAATTCCCCTAAGAGATAATAATCATATTATCTGTTATTATAGTAAAAAACTTGTCAAGGGATTTTGCAATCAATATATGAAGTAAATGACTTGCAGGTTAAAAACTCCTATATTACTCTATTACTCGAGTATCTCTTTTTCTTATTTTCAAGTATCTATCACGATTATTATTATTATTATTATTATTTTTTTTTGGTGCTGGGGATCAAACCCAGGGCCTTGTGCTTGCAAGGCAAGCACTCTACCACTGAGGTAAATCCCCGGCTGCTCTATCACAATTTTATGTTTTCATTTAGCTTATATAAATTGAGTGCACTTTATGTGCCAACATTTTCAAAGGGCCTTACATGTATCATTTTGGTCATGACAACAAACCTATATGTGAGTGCCATTAATCCTTTCATTTTAGAAGGAAAAGGAAATTGAGAGAATTTCAGTAAATTTCTCAAGTACACATAAACATTGAGAGCCCCACCTGGCCTACAAAAGGCTTAAATCAAAAAAAGGCAGCTATAGTGCCTTTCATAGTCCAAGCAGATTTGTGAAATAAAACAAAATCATGCTGGTAAATGTCAGGTGAGACTTGGTTACTACTATGGTTTGATCTGAAATGTCCCTCAAAAGCCGCATGTGTTTGGAAGGTGACTGGACCATGGGGATACTATAACTGACTCTCGGTGTTAGGAGGCAGGTCCCGGTAGGGAGGTGGTCACTGAGTGTGTGACCTGGAAGGTTATATTTCCTTCCTCAGCTCCTCCCTTCTCTCTCTGCTTCATGGCTGCTATGATGTAAGCAGCCTTCCTCCCTATAACATACCATTTCTGCCTTGGAGGCAGCCTATGACCACAAATTGAATCTTGAGTCAAAACAAACCTCTCCTTTAAGTTGCAGGTGTCCAGTATTTTGTCCCACCAATGAGGAGAGTGACTAAGACAGATTTTGGTACCAAAAGTGGGGCCACAACCACAACTATACCTGACCGTGTGGTTCAAAAGCCTTTGGAACTGGTTTGTGAGAAGAATTTGGAAAGATTTGGCAACGCCAAACAGAGAAGCTCTAGAATGCCATAAGCCAAACTTGATGAGAATCTGGTTGGAACTCAGAAGACCAGAATGCTATTAGAAATGTTGACAATAACGACCAGGCTCAGGAGGTTTCAGGTGGGAATAAGGACTCCGTTGGCGTTTGCACTCAAGACAATGTGTGGTATTCTCTGGGAGAATTTGTCTGCATTTTGTTCATGTCCTGAGACTTTGCCAGAGTCTGAGTTTAAGGAGAGAGAACTAATTCATCTGGCAGAGGCAATTTCAAGGCAGCTGACCTTTCAGGCTATGGCATGGGGATACTACTTGCTGCTTTTAGTAAGATCCACAGTGACAATCAGGAGCAAAAATCAGAGCTGAAAGAGGTGTAACTTGGCTAGAAAGGAAGAACCTGAAAACTTGGTGGCTTGGAGAGTTTGGATGCTAAGAAGATTAACATTAAAAGCCAAGTACATTAAAAGCCAAGATTAACATTAAAAGCCAAGTACTTTACATCACAACAATAGTAAAGATGGCTTGAGGACATCTCACAAATCAGCAAAACCCTAAATCTGTCTTAGTCACCTTTTCTGTCACTGAGCTAGCTAGCTGCTGTTATGAAGTGGAAAGCACATGTTAGAAAAAACAAACAAGATAGTAGTTAACAGAAGTAAGAAATTTCACCTCACCTTGAACATGGTTTTTTGATCCACAATAGCCATGCTTCCTTGCTCCTCAAGTGGCTCCTGGAAAAATACAGAATTGGAGAAGAAAAAAATGGAATTAGGAAAAACTAGTTCTGTCTCTGCATTAATAAGACCTGCTACCCATGCCCTCTGTCACTCTATACAAATGAATGAGACCTCCATTTTCCAGGGTAATTTTCTCCACAGAGCTCCCAAAAGACCCATCACAAGCGATTTCCTATTCCTGCTAATTTTTTCCTCAGGTGTCTCTCCTTTTCACACTGGGCCTCTTCCACCTCTAAAATTCTACCCAAGTGGTAGAACACTTGCCTTGCATAGTCAAAGTTTTAGGTTACATGCTCAATACCACAAAAAACAAAGTAAAAAATATAATGCTAACCCAAGGCCAGAGCTGTGGCTCATGGTTCATCACTATGACCTGTTACTTTCACCTTGTGGAACCTCCCCTACCTCATACCCCACCCCATATTAATCTATCCCCCAACCCTAACCTCACTCCATAAAACATTCAACACCCTCTACTCCTAAGAGGCAGTAATTTTGTCATGCCCTAATCTGTAAAGAACTCTGCACATCACCCCAAGAGTTCTAGTATATCCCACATCCAGTTTACCATTTTTTTTTTCTTTTTTTGGTGCTGGGATCGAACTCAGGGCCTTGAGCTCACTAGGCAAGCAGTCTAACCACTGAGCTAAACCCACAACCCCCTATCCTATTATTATGATAGAATATTTATCAAAAATAACAAGTCAATTAATGAATCAGTATCAAGACATTTTTATTAGGTCCATACTTTCAGATTTCCTTAGGGTCTTTTGTGTGGAAGGGTACTGGGTATTAAACTGATGGCCTTTATACTGAGCTATATTTTATTTTTTATTTTGAGACAGGGTCTCACTAAGTCAGTAAGTTGTTCAGGCACAACCTCAACTTGTGATCCTCCTGCCTCAGCCTCCCAAGTGCTAGGATTACAGGTGTACCACACTCAGCTTCAGTTTCCTTAGATTTTAACCTAATGTCCTTTTTCTGTTTCAGGTTATCACCCAAAATAGCATATCATACTGAGTTGTCAACTGTCTCCTAGGCACCCCTATATTTGACAGATTCTGACTGCCCTTATTTTCTTATGGCTTTCACAGTTTTGAAGAATACTGGTTAGGTATTCTATAGATTGTCTTTCAGCTCAGGTTTACCTGATGTTATTCTCAGGTTTGGACATGGGTTACAAGCCTTGGGTCAAAGACCACAGGGGTTAGGTGCCATTCTCATCACCTATCAAAACCACATATTATTCACATGATTTACGGCTGCTGATGCTTGTCTTGATTAGCTAGCTGAAGTAGTATTTGCCAGCTTTCCACATTGTGAATTTACCTCTTTCCCTGTACTCACTGAACGAAGTCACTATGTATACCTCACACTTAAATAGTTATGCTGTACCACCTCGAGAGTAGAGAATATACATAAATTACTTAGAATTCTTATGTAAAGAGAATTTTCCCCCATTCATTTGATCTTTTATTTATACCAGTATGGCCTTATGGCTATTTAGTTTATACTTTTGGTTATAACCCAATACAACTTTATTTTATTGCTCGAATTTTTCTAGTTTTAATTTTACTTCTTGTGGTGGACTTATTGTGGTCAACTTGAGCAGGAACGCCCAGCTGGACTGAGTTGGTGTGGTTCTGGCTGTAGAGGATCCACCTGAGGATTGTTGCTGACACAACATAAAGGAGAACAGGCACAAAGAATGCAGTCAGCTGTTTTCCAGGAGAAGCTTTGTTGCGGCTGGTTCTCTGGAAGGGAACTTGGCTGTTTTCATCACAGAAGGAGCTTGGGGGCCTTGCTGTCATCGAAGATGGCTGCTGTTCGCTTTGGGGAGCTCTGGTCGTCATCTCTGGTGTGAGCATCGCATATTGGTTCCAGTATAGATTCCTTCAGCCTTTTAGTGCAGATACAGATGTAACTGGGACATCACCATGGGCTCCCAGCCTTTATCTTTTGGGTCTCCAGTGTATAGGTAGATGGTATGCACCCTTCTTGCTTTTGGCTTGTGTGTGAATGTTGTAACTTGTATTTGTCCTGTATTAAATCTGCTCTCTTGCAAACTACTGACTCTAGAAAAGTAACTAATACACTTCTGATAACATAATACCATTCTTAAACATCCTTTATTGTCTCTAGTAGTATTTATATTCTATAGCTAGCAACATAGCCACTACTGTTCTCTTACAGTTTGTTTGCATGGCATATCTTTTTCTATTTCCTTTCAAACTACGTGTGCCTTTGGCTCTTAAAGTTGGACAATAGATGGAAATTGCTTTTTTCAAAATTCAATTTGACAATCTCTGCTTTTTTGAGTGGAGTATCTAGACCACAGACATTTAGTGAATTACTGATAAGAGAATTTGCATTTGATATTCTGCTACTTATTTTCTATGTGTCTCTTTTTTGTTCTTCGTGTTCCTTTGTAACTGCATTTTTGTCTTAGTTTTTTAGTGTACCACTTTACTCATATAATTTATCAGATATGTATTATCTATCAACAGTATTTTAAAGTCATTTCTTTATTAATTGCTCCAGGACAGGGATCAACAATCTATGTATAGCCCAGGAGCCATATCTGGGCTGGTGGCTATTTTTTGTTTTATTTACATTTTGAAAACCATTTCAAATTGGGAAAAAAGGACAAAAGAAAAATACTTTATGACACATGAAAATTGTGTGAAATTCAAATTCCATAATTTATAGTTATAACAAAACCATGCTAATCCATTTATATGATGGCTGTGAATGCTTTTCTCTGAGCATTCTCAGAATTGAGTAGTTGTGACAAAAACGTTATGGCCCACAAATCCCACAGAGAAAGTTAGTAAAATCAATAAAGCATATTGATTTAATTTTAAAAATGCTCAGTTTATCAATAACAAGGAAGAAAAAAAAGAAAAAGGAACAGATACATGACAGGTGTACAAAAGTACATTTAAACCTAACTACATAAAAATAATTCCACTGACCAATGATCTAAATTTTCCAATTGCAGTAGACTAAAGTCCCCCTAAAATATTATGTCCTAATCCCAGTAACTTGTGAATTTTGCCTTATATGGTAATAGAAACTACAGATCTGATTAAGACTCTGACAAGATGACATTTTATTGGGAGCCAGAATATATGAGGTATAGACATACAGAGAAAAGACCATATGAAGACTGAGCAGAGAGATAGTTGAAGTCATTTGCCTTAATAAATACATGAAAAAAGCTAGGCACTGTGACCCATGCCTTGAATCTCAGCACTCAGGAGGCCGAGGCAGAAGGATCAGCATGAGTCTGAGGCCAGCCTGGGCTACATAGTGAGTTCACGGCCAGCCTAAACTACAACTACAAAGCAAGATCTTGTCTTAAAAACCAAAAAACAAATAAATAAACAATAAACATATGAAAAAATTTTTAACATCTCTGCCCGTTAGAGAAATGGAAATTAAAAAAACAACACTGAGATTCTATCTTACTCCAGAAATAATAACTATCATCAAGAAATTAAATAATAACAAATGCTAATGAGGTTGTTGGGGAAAAGGAACTCTTCTATATTACTTGTGGAAATGTAAACTGGAACAATCACTACAGAAATCAGTGTGGAGATTCCTCAAAAAACTTTCTAGTTAGTTAGAAATTCTGTCTGACCCAGCTATTCCCTTTACTAGTATCTTCCCAAAAGAGTTAAGACATCACATTACAGTAATACATGCATATCCATGTTTATAGCAGCACAACTCATTAGAGCTAAATTTTGGAAGCAGCCTAAACATCCATCAACAGATGAATGAAGAAAATGTGATATTTATACAGAATGAAGTACTACTCCGACAAAAAGATACACTTGAGTCATTTGTAGGAAAATGGATGCACTTTGAGACCATAATGTTAAGAGAAATAAATCAACTCACAAGCTTAAATATTGCATGGTTTCTCTTACATGAGAAACCCAATATAAAAATAAATTAAGCAGCAAAAATAAAAAAATAGATAATAGGAAACAGGGGCTGGGGACTTAGCTCAGTGGTTAGAGTGCTTGCCTAGCAAGCAAAAGGCCCTGAGTTCAATCCCTGGCACCAAAAAGAAATATATATAGATAGATAGATAGATAGATAGAAGATAATAGTAGATAATAGGAAATAGAGAGCTAGAAGTTTTGCAAAAAAGGAAGGGGATCAATAGATGGAAGGAAGTGGGAGGGAGAAGATGGAAAGGAAATAAAAAAATAATTAAGATGTATTGTATACATGTACCCACTTCTCTCGGTGAATGGAATCATGTACTGCAAACACGTACTAATTTTAACAAAGAGAGGGAAAAAAAAGGACGCTGGCCTTAATATTACAGTAATGAAAATAAAAACATAAAAAACCCAAAAAGTTGGAGTGACACAAGCCAAGCATGGTTTCACACACCTATCATCCTAGCACTCTGCAAGGCTGAGGCAGGAAGATCATCAACATAGAACTCAGTCTGAGCAACTCAGAAACTCAGACAGTCCCTGTCTCAAAATTAAACCAACAGAAAAAATAGGAGGAAGGGAATGGGGCTGGGGATACAGCACAGTGTGAAGAAAAAAAATGTACCACCAACAAATGAATGACTGGGGTGGGTGACAAGGCCAAAAGCCAAGGCATCAGGAGTCAGGAGAAGCTGAAGTGGCTCAGAATGGATCCTCCCTTTGCACTGCTAGAGGCAGTACAATCTTTCTTACACCTTGGTTTGGCCCTGGGAAACAGATTTTATACTTTTCCAATAGAATAGAAAGAATAAATTGCCACTGTCTGGAGCCACCAAGTTGTGGTAGTTTTTTAACTGTAGTCACTAGAAACTAACAAAACAAATAAAAGGCAGACATTATCAAATTGGATTTTTTAAAACTATGTATTTCCCACAGGAAGCTATAGTAGGATAAAAGTAAAAGTACAGAAAAAGGAGTTGGGGATTTAGCTCGAGTGGTAGGGCACTAAGGCCCTGAGTTTGATTACCGGCACCCCTCCTCCCCAAAAAAAGTACAGAAAAAAAACCTAACTTGCTAACAGTAATAATCAAAAGATTGTTTCAAGGGGCTAGGCTTGGTGGCAGAAACTGGTAACCCCAGCACTCAGGAGGATTGAGGTGAAACTAGCTTGGGCTACATGAGTTCAGGGCCAGCCTGGACTACATACTATGACCCTGTCCCCCCAAAAAACAGCAAAAAAGAAAATGATAACCCCAAAATTCATGAAACAAAAACTGTTTACACTGCAAGTGGAAATCCACAGGGATTTCAACACTGTTATCTCAATAATTAACAGAAAATAAAAATACTGAACACTTACTTGAACACCACTATCAATCAACAGTCCTGACATTTATAGATCACTCTATTCAAAAACAGAATACAGCTGGGGACTTAGCTCAGTGGTTAGAGTGCTTGCCTTGCAAGTGCAAGGCCCTGAGTTCAATTCCTGGCACCAAAAAAAAAAAAAAAACAGAAACACAACAGAATACATATTCTATTCAAGTGTATACAGAACAGTTATCCCAAGAGACCATATTCTGTGTCTTAGACAAGTTTAACTGAATGTAAAACGATTATAAGTCATACAAAGTAGTTCTCTGGTCACAAAGGAATTAAATTAAATTAGAAATCAATAGTACAGAGATAACTGAACCTTCCCCTCTGTATTTGGAAACTAATATGCTTCTAACTAGCCATAGGTCAAAAAATTATTCTACACCAAGAAAAAAAAACTATTCTTAAAGAATTTCAGTGACTATTTTAAGAAAATAAAAACACATTTCAAAATCTATAGCTAAAGCAATACTTAGAGGAAAATGTGGTTCTCAGTGTTCACATGGCCAGGTGTGATGGTACATGCCTACAATCCCAGCTCTGTGGAGGCTGAGGCAGGAGGACTGCCACAAATTGAAAGTGAACCTTTACTATGGGCTACATAATAAAGTCATGGCCAGCCTGAACTGCATATGGAGACTCTGTCTCAAAAAAATAAATCAATAAAAATAAAAACCTAAATGCTTACATTACAAAATTGATGGCCTTAGCTTTCACTATAAAAACTTATAGAAAAAAAGGAAGAAATAAATTAAGTGCAATCTGAAGAAAGGAAAAATAGAAACTCAAGGTGAAATCAATAAAACAGGAAAAGGGGTTGGGAATTTAGCTCAGTGATTAGAGTGCTTGCCTTGCAAGCACAAGGCCCTGAGTTCGATCCCTAGAACTCTCCCCCGCAAAAAAGGAAAAAATTTTCAAGAAAAATATCTAAATTCTGTTTTTTTTTTTTAAACTCAATGAAATTATAAGCTTCAACCAGACAGGAAAACAAGAAGACACAAATTACCATCAAATACAAGTGAAGTAATATTGCTATTAATTCTACAGATTTTGAAAGGAGAAAAAGAAGTATTTAGAACATATTTCTACCAAATTACTTTTTCTCTCCCTTTCTTTCTCTCATGGTCCTGAGGATGGAACTCAAGGCTTCTCGGATGCTAGGCACTCTACCACTAAGCTGGGTACAGCACTAAAATTTAAAAATTGGATAAAATTGACAAATTCCTACAAAAACACAAATTACTAAAGTTTCTTTAAGAAGAAAATGATCATGTGAGTATCCCTGTATCTATTAAATTTAATTCATAGTTAAAATGCTTCCCATTAATAAAACTCAAGGCCCAGGTAACTTTACTTTTTACTAAACATTTTAAAAAGAAATAATTCCAATTCTGAAACAAATTCTTCCAAAATGACAATACTTCGTAAGTCATTTCAATGAGTCAGCATTATCTTGATACCAAAATCAGTAAGGCATTACAAGTCTATGTTTTTTATAAATATAGTTTCTAAAACTAAAGAAAATTTAAATTTTGTTTAAGTCTGACAACATATCTAAAGTAGAAAACTATGAGCAAGTGGTCTCAGAAATGCAAGTTTGGTTTATATTTAAAAATCATTTTTTAAAAAAATCGTTAAAATTCCTGTTAACAGAAAAAAATGCAGTGTATTAAAAACCAAATGATCATCTCAAAGATGCAGAAAAAGCATTTGGAAAAAGTCTAATATACATTCCTCATAAAAACTGTGAATGCATTGGGATTTCCACAACCTGATAATGAACATCTATAAAAAAAAAAACTTTTAGCTAACATTGATCTTAATGGTGAGTGGTTAAATGCTTTCTCCCTTACGAATATGGTAAAGGATGTTGACTCTTTCCATTTCTATTCAGGACTCACAATAGGTACTAACTCATGCAATAAGGCAAGAATAAAAGAAAAAAATTAAAATGAAAAAGAAGACCTGACTCCTTATTGCAGATAACAAAATCTTTGAGGGAGAAAATCTTAATGAATACACAAAAAAGTTGCTAAGCCTAATAAGTGAGTTTGACAAAGTCAACTGTATTTTTTGTTAAATCATTTATTTTCCTTAAAATTAGCAATAATTAGAAATTAAAACTAAAAACATAAAGCCCATTTACAATAGCATCATATATATGACATACTCAGGTTATAGATCTGATAAAAAGTGTACAAGACTGGCATACTGAAAATCTGAGAATACCACTGACGGTAAATAAAGAATACTTAAATGGAGACATACACTTCATATTCATGTCTTAGAAGACAGAATGTTGTTAAGTCAATTTTTGGCTGAGCTTAGTGTGGTGCACACCCGTAATTCCAGCACTACGGGACGCTGGGGCAGGAGGATCACAAGTTCAAGCACAGGAAAGGCAACTTAAGTGTCTTAGACAGTGTTTAAAAATATTAAATTAAACACGGGGTAAGTGGTGGGGATGTACCTTGTTTGGAGGGCCTGGGTTCAACCTAAAGGAGGGAGTTGTTAAAAGCCAATTCTGACTAAACCGATCCACAGAATTAACAAAATCCCAGCACCCAGCGTCCTTTGGTATAAGAATTGACTTATGGTGACTCTAAAATTCATATAGAAATGCCAAGGACTTAGAACACTCAAAACAACCTTGAAAATTAACAAAGATGGAGAATTTACATTTCCTGATTTCTAATTTTAAGCTACAGTGATCAAGACAGTGTGGTATTGGTTTTGAGACACATAAACAGATCAACAGAACAAAATGCAGAGTCCAGAAATAGGCCCACACATATACAGTCAACTGAATTTTTACAATTGCTTTCACATATTTTTCTGTCTACATTTACAAGTCACAATGGATATTTTATATAATAAACTTACCTAGTAAAGAGAAATTCTGTTTTCTACTTCTATCACATTTATGATTTAACTTTTTTCTTTTCCAACTACCCGACCTCAAACAACTACCATTACTTTTCCCCACTTGACAGTGCAAGGAGGGATCCGAAGTTGTGAATATTTCGCCCACACTCACACGGTCTCACGAGCGCGCTCTTGCTCTCACCACAGTACCATCCTCCCTGCAGCTATTCACTGTCACACCCGCCCAGTCACAGTGCCTATAGCTGATAGCTGTGTGCATCTCTAGCACCATCCCGCGATTTGGAGGCGTCCCCTACAGCCAGCCAGCAAGCAGCCTGGCATTCAAGAAGCACACAGGCCTTACCCGACTCCAACTGCTTAGAACCATTAGCCAGACTCACCCCTACACAAAAGTATACACTGCGTCCGGACATGTTAGCGTCCTCAGAGGACAATCGAGCGCTGTTTGGGCAAGTACTCATTGTATCCGGTCGGGAGGTTATAAGATCCCGAACAACATCCTTCCAGTCAGTTCTGCCATTTTTCTGTCCTTGCGGGGGCACTACGTTTCCCAGAATGCACTGCAACCTAACCAACTTCCTGCGAGATCTTCACTATCCAAGAGTGCTTTTCTAAAAACAACTAGACAATCTCAGAGGAAAACCAAAAGTATGATTAGCAGTTCAAATTCAGGGGAACTTCTTACAGAACGTGCGTTAGGGTTCCCTGAAATGTCTGAGTCTTTTATTCTGGGATGGGGTGGAGCACTCTGCTTCAGGATCAGGCGTGTGGCAAAGAGCGTCTGCACGATCCACCTCCGGTGGCTCCGTTATCTAGAGCACTGGACTACATTTCCCGAAGGCCCTTGCAACCGACACCTTCCGCACCTGAAGTCAGCCGCTAGAGCTAGGAGTCTGATTCCTACTTAAGGCTTTCTGCTAGCGAATTCCCAGCCCAGAATCTCAGGGTCGGAGACTGGGAGAGTGCTAGCGAATGAGGGAATGTCACCTGGAGTTCCTAGACCTACTCTGCTGGCTAATTTTAAGTCCTCATATTAGCCAGCGGAGTAGGTTCTTGATCTTTTCACAAAATTTCATTGAGAGGCAGAGAACGGTTTTATTAGGCAGAATTAAATAAGTAGGCACTGAGAGAAAATAGAGTGCAGGCTCTCACGGGAGAAAGAAGCACTATGGTCTGGGGTTGGGCATACATATAGTAGTTTTGGAGTTGTCCTTTAGGTTAGGTGATCTTAAGATATTTTGCCAAAAATTTTCTTTAAACTCTTTGAATCTCTTCCTTCATCTTAGGATCAGGTTGTTGCCCTTTATCTTACTATCAAACTAGGGTAATTTATGGATTCGTAGTATCTTTAAAGGTTTGGGGGGTGATTGTCATGCGGGTAGGTAGACATTAGTGAGCCTGAGGAACAAAGGTCCAAAATACAGTACAGTGTATGCTTTGACAGTTGTGGTTAAATGAAGAAACGATGTCAGTATATAATCCATTTATAATCATTTGTTAGGTCTCTGACCCAAGACGACCCCACATAGTACTATGACATTTTAAAGTTATGCATTTTGTGCACAATCATCGTGATACCACACTATTTCCAAAACAAGTAATAGAGTATTTTTGGTTGCTAACGACTATAGCGCAATGCCATCAAAAAGGGGAGCCTTCTTTAAAGACTCTCCCACCTTGTGCTGAGCCCTCATTTTGATTAGAATTATTTCTTTCATAAAATTCTAAGTTTCTTACATTATTAAGGCCCCTAGGGGACTACTGACCATCTGAAAAGAAAATGGAAGACATTCTCAAGACATCAACATTCCAAACTAACCTCTAAGAAAAATGTTGATAGGCATATAAAACGTATAGTTAAAACAAGGATAAGGTACAAAATAAATGTGATGAATGTGATCATTATATGTACAATGTACCAATACATGTTCTTGGTTAAAAAAAAAAACCCGAGGATAATCATCACAGCTCCCCGATCCCCAGGAATGATTCTCCTGCACATAAACACATCCAAGTAGGGCTAGGTGGTACACATCTGTAATCCCAGAACTCTGGGAGGCTGAGGGAGAATGATTTCAGGTTAGAACCAGCTTGTGCAATTTAGAAAGATCCTGTCTCAAAATAAAAAATAAGCTGGACACGGTGGCATGCACTTGTGATCCCAGCACCCACGAGGCTGAGGCAGGAGGATCCTGAGCCACATAGTGGGTCCAAGGTCAGCCCGAACTATGTAGGGAGACCCTGCTGCAAAATACATAAATTAAAAATTAAAAAATATAAAGATGTGTGGCTGGGGGTGTGGTTCAGTGCAAAGGCCTCTGGGTCAGTCTGCAGTACAAAAAAAAAAAAAAAATCCGAATCCCTACTTAGAGTAGATGCCTATATGACACTCCTCATTTGCAGGTGTGATTCTCTCTATATCTTCTTTACAGTAAATTCTGCCAAACTTCAACAGGGCCACCTATATGTCTTGTGTGAATTCTTTGATCCAAGACACAAAGGACACAGAAGTGAGGAACTATGTCAAGACTCAGCTTCCCAGTGACAGAATGGGCTTGAAAGTTTAAAAACAAAGCAAAACAAACACAAAAAACACAAGCTTGGCCAGGCATGATGGTGCACACCTGTAGTCCTAGCACTTGGGAAGCTGAAGCAGGAGGATTGCCACAAGTTTGAGGCCAGCCTGGACTACACAGTGAGTTCAAGGCTGGCATGAACTACATAGTGAGTACCTGTCTCAAAAAAAAAAAAAAAAAAAAGAAAGAAAGAAAGAAAGAAAGAAAGAAAGAAAAAGAAAAACAAAAAACACTCAAGCCTGGGGAGTAAAGATATGGAGTACTGTATAGATATGGATAACCATGGGTAAC